>PJRA01000114.1:30921-69416 GCA_016987375.1 Brachionus koreanus | reverse complement strand
TAATTGTAAAATTCAATTTATTAAAAAATTTAGATAAATAAAATAATTAATTTCTAAACTTTTGCAACATACTGTATAAAATAGATTTGTTTAATGGGATAAATTATGCGAAAAGTGTGTCATTGAAACTGAAAAGATCTCACAGTAAAGGCTAGTCCGGAAAATTAACAAAAGAGGTTCATTACGATATAACTTTTTTTTAAAACTCAATGATGGATTAGTGAATCACGAGGACTTTAATAAACTTAAACTATTAACACTTTCGAGTCGACTGAGAGATTGATTGAGTTGAATGAAAGATATGTCATTCAGGATTGAGTCATTCTGTTTCACTGGTTGACAGGCGGGTGGAAGAATATAAGGAAGGCTTTAAATGAAGATGTATTAAAAATCCTACTCCATTTATAATTGCTACCGTATTATTTCTTTTTTTTCCTGAGCCATCAAATATTTAAACATTTGTAATATCTTTTAACTCTCTAGTTCCTTTTGTTTATTTTTAATGTTTTCCTTTTTTTCTAAATTATTTTTATTATATTTTATTTAGCTATTTGGATTTACACTCTTGAACGAAAAACCAAGTTTTTTATTTATTAGAAAAAAAAATTTTTAAGATACTTTATTGATTATATTTAATATTTATATAAGATAACTATTTAATGAAAAAAAGTTGAAATTTCAAATGTAAAATTGAATAACTATCATATAACTAATGAAAATCAAAAAAAAAATATTATTTGATGTTTAATCATTAAAAAATCAATTTCTCTACATTAAACCGTGAGTAAAAAAATTCGCTTAAATAAACCAACACTAATAATCGCTTAAAGCTTTGTTTTGATTCTGTTTCCAAGTTGTTTGAGAAAGCAGATAAACAATAATAATAATAATAATAATAATAATAATAATATCAATAATTTACTCTCATTTTTGATTAAACCAAAAAATCGTACAAAAACTCAAAAAAATAAAGAAGAAAATAATAACTATTTACAATTTATATGATTAAAAGAAAGAAAACGGCTTTTTTTTATTTTATACATTTAAAAATTTCTATTTATCAATGTACCCGACGAGCTGAAATGCTTGACTTGATGTTGAGCTTGAGGCTGTGATTGAATTTGATATGATTGATTTAAATAAGGCGATTTTGGTCTTAAATGAGTTGAATTTAAATCGTTTGACAAATTATTGTTTGAAAGAGATGGAACAAGTTGAGGTTGAGCTTGCTGTTGAGCAGAAACAACAGTGGCGCTTGAATTGGCCGCGATTATATCTGTTATTGATGGTGGAGGCATTCCAGTTCTTCTAATTACCAAGTTAACAACATTTCCTCCAGATTTGATGATTTCAATAGCTTCACTATGCGTCATTAGAAACGCTTCGTGACCATTTATTTCTAATATTTGATCGCCGACTTGAAGACGGCCGTCCAGGGCTGCCGGACCATAATCAGCCAGTTTGAGAACAAACAGAGGAATATTAAACTCTTTTCCGCCTCTAATGCTAAAACCAAAGCCTCCTGATTGTTGTTTTCTAAGCTCAATCAAGTGAAATTCATTCTGATTTATTATGGCCTTAGTTGGCCTGCCAGAACTTGGCGAAGTAATGAACTGAGGACTTGGATAACTTTGTTCGATTTTCATGTTTCCAACATTGTTTAACATTGTGTCAGTTTGCATTATTGTTTTTGGTTCATTTAGATAATTTTGGTTGTCTGAGCCAGATCCGATGGTCAAGGTTATTGAATTTCCAGATTCTTTGATTAATTTAACTATGTCAATGTGGCTCATTTGAGTTATGTTTATTCCATTTACAGCCAATATTTTGTCACCTACATTCAATCGTTTGCATCTTTCAGCCGGACTATTCTCAACAATTTTACCTTGAATAAATAAAATCAATTAAATATTTTTCTATTTAATTTATTTCATGCAGGCACCACCGCAATCCAAATGAGAGTTCTTGGATATTATTTTAATAAAGAAAAGCATATCTAAGCTCAATATATTTTTTAATTTTATGCTCAAATTATTTTTTTTTGCTTTCAAAAATCTCAACGTTTTTTTTAAAAATTATTTCTTATTTAAAAATTGTTGAAATTTTGAGAAAAAAATTGTAAATAATTAACAGAATTTAAAATTGAAATCAGAGCTGGAGAAAAAAGGTGAGAAATGTTTTAGCTAAAAATATATTTATATATTTATTAATCTTTTTACACTTAAAACCCGGTGGGGTTATTTAGATCATTTGTGTTACCTTTTCTTTCTATTTTTTATTCCATGAAAATAAGCATAGTTTATTACAAAAAATTTAATTAATTTTTATATTTTTTAATTGGCATAGTAAAATTTTTGATCAAATTTCATATTTCAAAAATGATCAAAACATTTTAAATGCGCAATTAAATTTCAATGCATTTTTAGAAATTACAAGCTTTTTCAAAAGTCATAAAATAAAGCTTTGAAATATTACAAAAATTCAAAAATTTGCGATGAAATTTAATTGCGCTTTTAAAATATTTTGATCACTTTTGAAAAATGAAATTTGATCAAAAATTTTATTTTGCCTTTTAGATTTCTGATTGAAAAAACAAATTTTCAAAAATTATTATATTTATTTAGCTGAAAACAAAGATGTAACATCAAGCGCCAAGCATCGGTGTTAAAGACTACTAAAATTAAAGCGAAGTAAATTTTCATATAACTTAAAGAATAAAATATAATTTTACAACAAATATATTTGTAAAGCGTTGCTTAAGCGGCCTTAAATTATCTCAATTTCTATTAGATTCTATTAAGTTTAAAGATTTAAAGATGTAAACCTTGAGATTTAATATCATATACATAAATTTAATATAATATATCAAAAATTATTCATATTTTATTAAAGTTTATTTAATTTGAAAAAAGATAAATTCAACAAATATTCAAATTTCAAATATCAAATCAAATGCAAAAAAAAATGAATGCACTTTGTTTTTTTAATTATTAAAAAATTTTACAAAATGAAAACTCTAAATCAAAATTTGAAATTTTGGTACTTTTGAGTCATTATTGGAAAAAAGACCTATCAGCAATAGCAGTAAATATGTCTAGTCAAAGGACAGCCGAATTCACATGTTTCTTTCACAATAATGAAATAATTGTGATATACAAGTCTTCAGAGAAAAAAGAAAGAAGAAAGGGTCGAGTTCTTGATCAGAATACTCTTCATATGGGTGTTGAGATCAACCTCAAGCTTAGTGCTCGTCATGTATCATATTTATTTTACATATCAAAATCGACAATATTTCATCCTTAATTAACAAGGATGAAATTTGTTGGAAACTACTTAAAAACATTCTCTAGTTGAACGGCTTTTCAGACGGATCATCACTTCTGATGAAAAGTGGATCTATTTTTGAAATTATAATAACATAGACCAATAATTGGATCCATCTAAACCAGATCAGCTAGTCGTGAAAAGAGAACGCTTTTATAAAAAAGTGATGTTGTATGCTTGATGGAAATTCCAAGGTGAAATACACTTTGAACTGATTCCAATTCATTGAATAATTAGAATGTATGCTTTACTTCAATAAAAATATCTTTCGGTAGAACTTCTTCCTCATCCAACAAAAAGACCAGATCTTTTTTCTTGTGATTATCATTTTTTTCACTCAATGGCTCATTTTCTTAGAAGACGACACTAATCAAGACCAAGTTGAAAAAATTTGTTATGAGTTTTTTAGCTCAAGTTGTAGTGAATGGTATGAGGGAGGAATCGAACTATTCGCTGCTAAATAGATGACTAAATATTACTGAGCATAATCGTTACTTTTGTTTTTTTTAAAAAAAGAAAATTTTTTTGACTTATTTTTTACCGTAATAAATCTTTTCTTGGCATCTAATTGTTTTACCTCAATTAAACAATTAAACTCTAAAGCATAATTTTGCAATAATTTTTTTTTTTAAAAAAAAATTATGGAGTCTGATGAAAATTTTGCTCTTTTGAACAAAATTGAATTTTTTTTAAATTAGTAAACTTTACCATATAGAAATTGATTAATAAAAATTTTTAGTCAATAATTTTTTTTTGTACAAGTGTTCTTAGATCATTTTATTTTTCTATAATTTATATGATGTTAACTTTTTTGAATTTTGTTTTTTAAAAAACTGCCCTTAATAAATAAACTATTTAAATTAATTTAATTTTTTCAATGAATAATTTTTGAATATTATTGAAGCAAAGACTGGTTTTTGTCAAATTTTGAACCACTCAATTATCAAAAAAAAAAACTCATTCATTTAAACACAGATCTTACCGATCCAAGGTGATTTTGACTTAGAAACTGTACAACATTTAAATATTTATAAATTGATAATTTAATCAAAGAACTTTAACTTACCAATTGAAGGTCCATTTTTATTCATAGTCGAGATGATAACAAATCCAAAACCTTCATTGCCATTACGAAACAAAGTAATTGTAAATGGATATTTTTGACCAAGTGGTGAATTGCTATTCACAACCGGTCTTGACCTTTGCTGTTGCATATTTATCAACATTTGATATTGCTGCTGAGTTATTTTTCTTCTAATCATGAGTTTAACCCGTCGATTCAATCCTGCAATGGTCATTAGCTGAACTACGCGTCTGTGTGTTGCGCCTAGAACGCATTGATTGTCTATCATCACAATTTCATCATTAGGTCTTAGTCTATTATCCAAATGAGCCGCACCGCCTTGCACTATATAGCCAACTGCTACTTGTGACCCTTCCTCTTCACCTCCAACGATCCTAAACCCAAAGCCGGACTCTTGACGAATTAGATCAATACTCATTTCCAGATAGTAATTTCCATCTACATCATTTGTTATACTTATTGAATTCTTGTCCATTCTATTAAACAAACTTATCAAATCTTCATTGGTACATTCGGCAAATTCATTTTCAACTTCATTTTGATAGTCCATAAAATTGAACGATTGACGCATTGGCTGATGCACACTTGGTTTAGATGGATAGTACATCATATCTGCTGTTGGAGTTTTGGATCGATTGGCAAATGTGTTAACATTAGGTGACACAACTTTGGAAGGAATGCCATAATTAGAATATGGGTTAAAGTTTTCATTTGATGATGAATTATTTCTAAAATAGATCATGTCAGGCCCTGGTGTTTTGCTTCTGTTTGTTATCAATGGATTTATGTTCATCTTTTGATTGTTTTGAATCTGCTGAAATTTATTCAAATTTTGCTGTACTCTTTGGTGTTGAAGGTTGGTAGTAGAGTCGTAAATGGGTATGTGCTTTTCGGAATCGATTTGATCAAACGGCTTACGATTAACTGTTGAATACAAATCGTTGACGCTTTTATTGTTAGATTGGCCATTGAGATAAATGTAGTCGTTAGCCATCGATTGTGTCGGCTTTGGTGCAGTCGAATCGTTCAAAGTGTGCTGAAACAGGACACGGTCTGTGGTTGGTGTTTTTGAGCGCAACTGGGCCGGATTCACTCCACTCTGCTTCAAATTACCCTGTAAATTAGCGTTGCTTGAGCTTGATTGAAGTATGTTTGGTGTTTTACTTCGCCGTTCACTTGCTAATATAGGCAAAATTATTATTAGTTTTGTTTAAAATTTATTTATTTATTTATTAAAAAGAAGCTTTTTAATTTAGTTTAAAAAAATAATACCCAAATAAGAGGACATACGAGGCTTAATTCTAGGAGTTTTCATTTCTTTTTTTTTCTTATTAAATAAATTAAATGATACCCAAATCAACTAGTATTATTTTACGAATCACTTTTTCAAGTATATTACATAACATGTCAGAAAAAAAATTAAAATCATAACTATTTATTATTGTTTTAAAGTTGCTATTTTTATCTCTTAACAATCTTTTTTATTCAGTTAGTTTATTTTTTTAAATTATAAAAATCTTGAAAAATCAACTTGTTTTTTTCGTTTTTGATGCATGTGATTTGAATAGTTTAAACTAGACCAAATTGAGAAAAGAACTTAAATTTAGAGCAGATGGTATTTTTAAAAAAAAACAAAAAAATTGAATTTTTTTTTACACGAGTAATTTTTATCTTGACATATTTAAATTTGTACAATTTAATTAATTTAAAATAATTCATTTTTATTATTATTATTACTTTTATTTTGTCTAAAAAAAATTTATTTTTGCTTTATTCCTAAATTCTTGATGCTATCTCAAAAAAGAAATAAATCTAAAAAATTAATTAATGTTTTTAATTTCAATCATTTTGACGCAAAAATTAATTAAACTCTGTAACCTCTGTAATAAAGTAACCTGATCTTCAAGATTTAATTTCATAAACAAGTAAAGCGAGCAAGTATTTTTACTAAAACAATAAATTCAACCTTGATAATAAAACTTTTTGTTGAATTTTAGTATTCTCTTTTTCCGAGTGACATTTTAATATTTTTTTGAAAAAAAGAAAATAAATAAAAAAATTAATTTTTTAGGTGATTCAGCAATTAAACAAATCAAATCGCATAAAATAATTAAATCATTTTTTTTAATTAATTAAATTAATTGAAACCATTTAAATTAAAAGGTTAAATTGATGTTAAAAATTTGAATTAAAGTAGTATTTGTTTTTAATTTGAATCATACTTGTTAAATAAAAAATATATAATGAAATTTAAAATCAAATTAAAGTGATAATGCCAAAAAATTTTCATAAAAACACACGAGTAAAAATGGTTCTGTAATCAGTACAATGTTGTACAAGTTTGTACAAACGAATTCTAAATTCTGCAAATTCTCTTCATTTCTCTGTAAAATGCACATCATGAAAAAAACATTAGATAAAATTTGCACTAAATTGCACAGTTTTTGCAGAGCTTAGAATTCGTTTGTACAAACTTGTACAACATTGTACTGTTTACAGAACCATTTTTGCACAACTAGAAAAATAATTATTTAGTTTTTCTTTTTTGTATTGTAATTTTTGTACTAAGATTTCACATTGCCGAAACTTCCGATTTTGTTAACAGTTTGCTAACAAATTATATTAGCAAGAAATAATTCAATATTCTAATAAAGTTAAAGAGAAAAAAACATATAATCAATCCTAAAAAGATAAAAAACGAATAACTCAAACTTTATACTTAATATAATTATATACACAACCAAAACTAAGCATTTAATGCTTAAAATTAAATAAATTTAGATTTTCTTTACTTTAAAAAGTCTTTATTTTAAATAAATAGCATTTATTAATAAATATTTAATACAATTTAAAACTTTTTCAATGCCTATCAACAGACTTGTACTTTTCTCATAAAACTCTGATCCACATTTCGTTTATTTGATTTATTTAAAATTTTAGTATAAAAATGATTAAATATGATACAAAAAATTGAAATGACGAATGTAGAAAAAAAAACAGCACAAAAGTAAAGTTTAATTTTCTATAAGAGTGGACAAGATCTTTCCCAATTTTTTCAAAATTTAAAATCAGACTGATCCTAGCTTTAAATGAAAGAAATTATTTATAAAAATTAAATTTTCGATAAGTTATTAGTAAAAAATGTACGAAACCATCAAAAAAGATTTTTACCACTTTGTATAAAAAAATCAAAAGCTGTAGTTGTAAGGCGATTGACTGGTCTTGGATACAGAAAACGTTCTATTTATCGTTGGCTTGATATTATCTCTTGGTAACACCGCGCTGCCAGGAAATGATATTTATTTTTTATAGTAGTAACGTAAGAAGGACGCCAGAGATGGAAAAGAACAATTACGCTTAAGAATTATAAGAAAAATTAATGGTCTGGCTGGCTATTTCACAAACCCGAAAAAGCTAGCAATATTTTGTACCTAGTGATTTAGCGGTCAATCAGCATGTCTACCTTGCAGAATGTATTATTGTAAGAAACGACTTGAACCAATTTTTAAAGATTATTATCAGGATGGCAATTATGTATTTTAGCCCAACTTAGCATCATCTCATTATGCCAATATGGTGCAGAATTATGTTAGATTGAATATATTAGAAGGTTTGTTGCTAAAGAAGTGAAGCAAACGCACCAAATGGACGACCAATTGAAAATTTTTGGGGAAATTTGAAAGCTAAAGTTTATGAGGGAGATTGGAAGGCAAAAAATCTTAGTAACTTGAAAACAAAATTCTTGCTTGTCTGAGCAATATCAACCCAAAGGCTGTACAAGACCATGCCAAGAGTGTTCGCTTGATATCATATTTCGTCATGGAGTTCAATACCCTAAATGATATTTTTTTTCTAAATATGAGCGTTCAGTTATAATTAAAAAAAATGTAAAATAAAAAATTTTTTTAGATAAAATTAATTTTTTGCTATTTATTATTCTACACCCGTTATGTTGAACGCTAAAATTTAATTTTTTAACGCCAAAATATTGATTATCAATTTTGAATATATTTCCTGTTCAACTCCTTATTATTCCTCCTCATATAATCATTTAATTCGATTAAAAAAAATATATATACCTTAAAAAGACTCTAATCTTAAAATAAATCTAAAAATTTACCCTAAAGACTCGAAAATTTTTGATTTGTATAATAAAGCAATCTACAAGGCTGACTTAAAAAATCAAGTAAAATAAGAAAATAACTTACCGTAATTAAAGCTTTGACAATTGTTTTGTGGAGTATTTGATTTATTAAACAATAGCCCATTAGACTATTTTAGATAAAAAAAATTTTTAAACCAAGTTAAAAAAATAGAAAAAAAATACTAGAATTACTTGTTTTAAAGTAGAATTAATTGTTCTAAATTCTTTGTATTCCTCAAAATTCTCAACTCTAGTAGTCGTATTATTATACTCATAAGTTGACTCTTTAGTATTTACTTTAAGTATTAAAAATTAGTTTAAAAAAAAAAAAGATATTTAAATGAAAAAATTAATTTATTTTTATTGACATACATTTTTTTGCTCGTCTTTTAATTTTATTAAATGATCTTGTCGACGAGCTGGATGAAACCGATGAAGTTTCACCGCCAGACAAGGAAGATAAAACAAAAGAATTGACCGAGTCGTCAATTTTTTCAGACGAATCTGGCGTTACTCGATACTTCATCATTTTAAGACTGATTTTTTTTTTTTTCAAATCAATAAATTTTTTTAGACCAAATGTTTTTTTTGTGAGTAACTTAGTGATGGCGACAAATTGCTGCCATATCGATTAGAAGACCAACAAATTCAATTTAATGCTCGGATTCAAAATAGGAAATTCTAATAGAAATGCACGCGATTTAAATTATTTTAACATCGTGCATAGGTTTTAAAAAGCCTAATCTAAAAAAAAACTTAATTAGCCGTACATATTATTTTAAGCTCATAAAGGAATTCAAAAATTAAAATCTTAAAATCAAGTCCAGACTATTGATTTTGCTAACTTTGTTTGCTTTAAACTTATCGATTTTTTCAAATTAAAAAAAAATCTTTCCTCTTAGACTGCTCTATTAAAAAATAAAATTTTACCATTAGTTTCCTGATTGTTGCCCAATGACGAGTTTGAAGGGGCATGTGGCAGTGTTATTTGGTATTTTCTCCTCTTCAACTTAATTACAGTCTCCTGTCCTTTAGTACATTCCTTAAGAACTTCGACCACTTGACTGTGATTCATATTTCGAAGGTCAACTCCGTTAATTTCCAATAAAATGTCATTTTCCTGCAAATTTACGCATCGATCACAATCAAGTATTTGCTTTACTTTTTGATGATTCAATACGGAATCATCGGCAATAGTGAAACCGAAGCCTTTGGGACCTTTGACTATCGGCACATAGAGCTCGTCATATTCTTCGCAGTAATACTCATCCGGATAGACTTGATTTTGAGGATTTAGTTCCAACTCAACCGGAATCTGTTTTACACTTTGATTGATGTTTTGGCAGGAAGAATTCATGACCGTACTGTTAGTTAGTTCATCCACTGCAGCCAAAGGAGCCTGACTCTCAGGGTTTATGGCTGGTAAGGGCATTATTTCAATGTTCGGATCGTTAGGGTCTATTGATAGTGGATAGCCGCGGCAAACAGTCAAATCAACAAAGTTTCCTTTTGGTATTGATTGAAATATTTCCACAACATCTTGATGCGTGTATCCCAAAACACACTCGTTATTTACGTAGACTAATACGTCGCCTTGACGTAATTTTCCGTCTCGTGCCGCAGCGCCCTCGGGAACAATGTATTTTATTTGAAGAAAATCTTCGCTAGTCTCATTGGCCCCGATAATAGTAAAGCCGAACCCATTGTTGGTCTTCAGCAGCGATGTTTGTATCAATTCTCCTTTTAATTCATTTGGATTCTGCGTGAAAAATAAATTCTTCGGTGGCCGAGTCGACGATTTTTCATTCTGTGTATTTGACGTCGGCTTAAACGTCTTCATTTTTTGCTGCTGTTGTATCATTAAAGGATTTTCATAAGTAGTTTGTTTGTTTATATGGCTTAAAAATAGAAAAAAAAATTTAAATTCAACTCGAATTTTTAAATAAAATATATTTGTATTGAATGAATCAGTAATTTTTTTTTTGTTTATTTAATTACTTTTATTTTAAAATTTGCTTAAAACCTTTGAAAAAAATAAGCTTCATTATAGTCAAATTATCAGTTAAAAGTAATAAAAAATAAAATTTTTTTAGATCATTAAAATTTTTATTTTTAAATTTTAATAATAACATTAAATTAAAACACATATAGTTGAAAGACAAAGAATTCAACATTTATAAAAGTGCTTCAAATCAAAACAAATAAGATTTGTTTTTTTTATTGATAAAATACGAAAGCAATTTTATTCTGGTTTTTCTATACCATTCTCTAACTTAACATTAGTGATTCTATTATTACTATTAAAGCCAGCAAAGTACTCCTCGTATCGTAAGTTAAAAAATTTAAACTCTAATAATTCTTATTCAAAATTTATATGCTTTTCAATCATATACAAATCAGCATTATAAAATTTCTTTAAAAAAAAAGCATTGTTTTATTATGTAAGCTCTTAAAAACCTACAATTAAAATGTAAAAATAATCATTTTACCTACAAATTTGTTTAGAGTTTTTTAATTTTACAGTACATATATGTGTCTCTTTTATTTAAAAAAAAAAAATAAATGATAAGCTTATCAAATTTTATCATTAGAAGAAAAGAGAGAATTAAAGTAAATATCAATTTTTTTTTAAATATTGAAACAAAAACGTAAACTTAGATAAATTAACTGCATTAAAAGCAAAACAAAAAATAAGACAAAATTCAAAAATATTACAACAATTAGAAAAAAAACTACTTTGATTAAACTCCTTTAACTACTCTTTTTCAGGTCGAATACTTGTCCGAACTAGATTGTCACTTAAAATCACAAATGATTCAATTGAGTCGGCTATTTACTTAATTAATTTAAAATCAAATTTTATTATTAAATAAATAAATAAAATAGTTTATTCATCTAAAAAAAACTTTTATTAAAACTTAGAAATTTTGCACTTAATTTAATTTCTTTAATAATGAGTTGATTTTTGGTGATAGCTAAAAAGTTCTCATTAATTTTTTTAAGTTCAAAAATTAATGAATTAAAGTTAAAATAATTTTAAATATTTAATGAAAAAAATTATAAATAAACTTTTTTTTTAGATTCGTCTAGTACCACTTTTATGACTTTAAAGGTTTAACGATCCTTTAAAAATAAATTTGTTTTTAAGAAAAAATTTAGACACTTAATTTTTAGCTAAAGCTAATTTAATTAGCCTCGTTTGGATTACATCAAGAATATATTGAAAAGTTTAGAACTTCAAATTATTCTAATTATGATTTTAGGTAAAATAAAAATCGTAAAGAACTGTTTTAAATTTTGTAAAAATAGACAAGATTGATGAATCAGCTATGAAAATATTTTATTTTTTTTTGCATTATTATTTCAGCAAACATGATCATAAAACTAATAGCAATAGTTTTGTTAAAGGTAAAATTCAAATATAATAAGAAAGCAAAGATTTAAATTAAAAAAATCTGCAGCACATCAATTTTTTTGATTCTTGTTTCATAAATTTTTCTGTAAAATGGTGCCAAAATTTTCTTTAATAATCAAGTGAGAATTTTTTGTTACAATAGATCTTTGTTTATCACATCAAATTTAGAAAAAATTTGGTTTTTATATATCTTTAAAAAAATTATATACAAGCCCATTTAAATAAAATAGAATGATAAAAATTTTAAAAAAAAACTTTGTTTTTCGTTTAATTTAAGCTTTAGATAAAGCTGAAACTTGATTTTACAAACAAGCAAAAAGTCAAGATTATTGATAATTTTTAATCAAATTGTCATAAAAATTCTGTGAAAACTATTTTAAAAAAATCCATTTTTACTGAAAAACTTGGTTAGAATTAAAAAAAATAGATCTTCTTGGTTAGAAGTAAAATTCTTGTTTTTGTCTAAAACCATTTTTTCTTGTTACAAAGACAACAATTAGAAGTTTTTAATATTACTCTATCAAAAACATCTATTTTTCTTGATTTCAAAGTGTAAAATTTATTCTATTGATCAAATGAAAAAAAAGCTATGCCAATTGTTAATATTTGAATAGTTTTTTTACTGAGTTTGTAATTTAAAAGCAAAATTCTACTTACTCTATATAAAAAGTTCCATATTCGGGATCTTCGACTTTTTCCCAGCCAAAAGGAATGACTTCAACACCTGAAAAAAAAAATTTTAAAAAATTTTCAGATTTAATTCTAAGATAATGAAAAATATCGAAACCTGATTCAATGCTGGTGTTTGTATCCAGACCGTTAAATTGATCGACGTTTCGACTCAGTGAATTTTGATGATTGGAAATTAATTGTTTTATATTTGAGGACTGCTGGGCGTCGCTTTCTTGATCACCGCAGTAGTCTTGTTCGACTTGTGCACTATCGTTGTAATCAAGCGCTGGTTCAATTTCGTATTGGTTTGCTTGATCTTGATGGACTCTTTTGTACTCGTTATCTAGCAAATTTTTGGCAAATAAATATTTCATTTTTTTTTAAATAATTAAATCAATGCACGGATCTGATTTAGTATAAATATCATTGAATCAACTCTACTGAGGCAATCATGTTTTTTTAATTAATGCTGAGCAGAATTTATAAACCGAGGGCTATTTTCACTAATGCTTGCTTTTAATCGATTATTGCAAGCTTGTTCTCGGCTGCCGAAAGAAATATTATCTTTATCACTCTAATTTGATATGACAAGAGTTTTAATGACCTTTTTCTAAATTTATATTTATTTAAATAGACAAGCTTTAATTTGACCTTGGCTTTAATTTAATCATAGTATATCCTAAATAGAGAAATTTAAAGACATAATTTTAAGCAAAAGTCATTTAATTACAAATAAAAAGAATACAATTATTTATGTTTGGATCAAAATAATAGCTAAATAGACAACAAGTTTCTTTTTTGATATTAAATCGAATTTTTGATAAATAAAAAAAAGGAACTAGTTTTTTTCTATGTATACTCTAGTTTCAATTTTCAATTCAGCTTAGCTTAAGCAGTATGGATCTAAACTCGTTCACAAGATTACTAATTGCGCAATTTTTCCATTAAAGATTTAGAAGAAGTTGATTGTTTATATTTGTTGTTTCTAATTAAATATTTAGCTGCATCGTTTTTTATTTTCTTAAGATTTAGTGTTTTATCAAAAATCATTTAAATCAGGGATTTAATTTGGACTAATTACTATTTTGAACAAAATGCAGCCAGTCCATCCCTTAAGATAAGTTTTTCGATTCAAATTATCAAGATTTATCTCTTTGAAAATATTAAGTAAAATTTTAATCAAGATTATTTAAAAAATATTTAATATCATTCATATTGAACCATCTGGGGAAGTCAAAGAGAAAATATAAGCAAATAATTTTAGAATTCAGTGCATTTGTGTTAAATTAATGATAACACAATTAATTTTAAATTTTACCAGAAAAATGAAATAATGCTCAGATATTTAACTAAGACAAATATAACTAATATTTTAACAATTATCTAAAAATAAGAATTAGCCTTTTAAAATGTCATTAAAATGCCAAAATTATTGTTAACATGAAGAGGTCAATAAAAATCCAAATCTAAACAAGAAAAACAAGATAAATGAACCATTAATTATCCTATTCAGCTACTGATTGTTAAGTAAAAAAAAAGATGCTGATTAAATTTACTTAAATTTATAGAATTAATTATCTTTATTAAGTTTTGTATGATTATTGGATTTGTTGAATAGTTTCTTATTTTGAAAATAAAAAACTATTTTGAAACTAATGATTTTAAAAGAATTTTAATAAATTATCTTTATTGAATTTAATTTTATTTGAAATTAATTTTTATGTTACTGATATTTTATTACATAATCTATTTACTAAAGAAAAAAAAGATTTCTAATATAATAAAATCAAAGTTTAATTTTAACCTCAAGATTTTTATAATTAAAAATGCTATAATAGTGTATAAAAAATAAAAAGATGTGGTTAGAGATTAATATTTATTTTATGCAAATTAGATCAAGAATTAGAATGTTTTGAACTTCTCAATAGTTCTTTATTTATTTTTTTTTATCTAAAAAATAGTTTAAGGGCCGTGACCCTTGGGAAGTTCAGAATGGTCTAAGACCTTCTTCAACCCGCATGCGATTATAAAAATGAATAATACAATTAAAGAGTTCTTTATGTATTAATTCAATTAAATAGTAAAATGGTAGTTAATTTTAAGATGTTTCGAATGAAAAATGACATGTCTTTCTATTTGATTTTTTAATTTAAAAAAAAAATTTTTAAATGACAAATTTATGAGCCTCAATAAAAGATCAGATAGACCAGAATTCTCTGCGTAAGCTGTTGTAACCACATGCTTGGCATTCGTAAATAACCTCATTTTCTTTACACATCATAATTGGCGATATCTCGAAAGCTAGGTTTGTATCTTCAAGATAACGCTAAATCTCATACAGTTGGAAGAATTATATTAACATCTTTTTAATTATCAAGACCAATTTGTGATGAGTTTTTTGGCTTTAAAAGATAGAAATCGAACAATTCACTGACAGATTATTAAGCATAATGGTTTATGATTTGAAGATTAGATTAACATTTTTTTTAAGCTTTTTTAATTGATAATAAAAAAAAATCTACAAAATATACCAAGTAAATGTTAACTTAATATGGATCTATTGAAGGGATTAAAATTTTTAATTTTTGCATTGATTGAAATTTTTTAGAAAAAGTTATTCTGAATTTATTAATTATTTAATAAAATTGCCAATTTACAGAGCTCTTTTGGAGAGAGAAATAAAAATTAGATTCTAAGTTTAGATAGAAGCTCATATCTACTATGGGTGTTAAATCATAAGTAATCATAAGTAATTTAATCATAGTTTTTTTGACTCAACTTAATAATTTTGCTAAGCAAAGTTCTATTTTTAAAAATTTTTTAAATTTATAATATTGAAATTTTCAACACTAAAATTTAATTTGGCAAATAAGCTTTTCTACTGATAAAAACAAAAACCAACATTATTATTCACTTAGATGTTTTGTTGATTTTTTTTAAACAATAAAATGTCAGCTTTAAAACTAGCAGGAATGATCCAAAAACAATCAAAATATTTTAACTAATTTTTAAAATAATTAACAAAATTACTTATCATTTTTATAAAATAAAGCAATTTATAATAACCGTCATTTTGTTCTCTCATTTAAAAGTATTTAGATTTGAAAAATAGGTTTAAAAACCATCAGTTAGGGAGTTGAAATATTAGAAAAAAATAGCAGTCTTGAAAAGTATCGAAAAGAGCACTTTAAAATACATTAAAAAAATACATGGAAAATAATAGAAAAATTTTTTGGTCGTGAAAAAATTCTTATAAACTAAATTGACAGAACACCTTAAATAAAGCTATCAATTAATAAAATAATTTTTTATTTTTAGTGATTAACGCATACAGTTGTTGTAAGGGAGACTAAATCTGCCGATTCCCTTTTGTGACTTGTGTTATTTTGATTATTAAATATCTTCCTTAAAAATATAATGCTTAAATGTTCCCGTTTAAGTAAAATTCAAATTCATATGAACCTAAATTTAAGAAGATATTTGTTCTGAGTGTAGACTCACAAATATTATAAACCTGGTTTATTTTTTACTGTAATTTATTGCAATAAATTTGAAACAAAAAAAGAAAATATGTATCAAAATTAGAGAGAAAATGATAGATTTTAAGACTTTTTTTTAAATGATTCTTTAGTATGAACCAATATCAAAATTTTTGTTTTTAAACGTGTTTTTATAATCTTTAATATGTATTTTTTTAATAAATTTTGTTTAGTGTTAAATAAAAAACATTAAAAAACAATCAGTTGATCAAAAATTAGATATTTTAAGCGGCTTAACCTAACTAGCACACGTTTCAATCCCTTCAATAGATCCATATTAGAAATAAAAAAAACTTTAAAACTGTTCTACACAACTTTTTTTAGTCAGAGCTTTCTTACAGTCCAACGAAATGATTAAAAATTTTTAATTTATGGATTGATTGAAATTTTTAGAAAAAGTTATTCTGAATTTATTAATTATTTAATAAAATTGCCAATTTTCAGAGCTCTTTTGGAGAGAGAAATAAAAATTAGATTCTAAGTTTAGATAAAAGCTCATATCTACTATGGGTGTTAAATCATAAGGCATTCAAAATTGAAAAAGCATCTCATGAGCCTACAAAACTTTGATTTGTTTGGTTGCAAATGTTATAGGGAAAAAAAAAGGTAGAATACATTGAGATCAGAGAAAATTTCAAGACATTGACAAATATTTAGAAAATTAGTTGGGATTAAAATCCAATAATGTAAGTTGCGGTCCAAAAATAGAGTTTTTTATTTTGTTTATTTTCTTATGACCACAAATTTACTTAATAAATCAATAATGAACACTTATTTTTTTAGTTTAATATAAAATAATCACAAAATAGCTTTAAAGCAAATCATTTTTTTATTCCGACCAAAAATTAAACATTAGTCAATTTTTGTAAATAATAAGAATTTCTTAAGAATTTAAGCTTTTGAAAAATTTTTAGAATAAAATTTTGTAGCTTTCATAAAGCATTTTTTTATTAAATAAATTACACTATTTTTTTGTTTTGTTTTAAAGAACTTAAACCCTAAATATTTTTGATAAAGAATTCTATTTTTAAAATTTTTGCTTAATTCATAAAAAAAAAAGATCCGTTCAAAGATAATTTATAAAAAAAGCTAACCTGGGAAATTTTTGTTTATTTTATTCATCGATTGATTTCGCTTTGAACTGGAATTGATCTCATTTATTTTAGGTGATTGAGTGTCACATGTGGATAAAAGGTTAATGCTCCGCTTAGGTGGCTTCGGCGTGCCATAATAGTGTCCATTATATACACCGTATTCAAGAAGCTCTCCGCTTTGCTCAAGCTCTAAAAACTGTTCATCGCTAAGAAAAATGTAATCCTGGCCGTTAATTTCACCACTACGCGGAAGCCTCGTTGTGCACGGAACAGTTCTCATGTACACATTTTCCCTAATCGTCTGCTGTAAATCGTAGTCGATGGATCCCTTGTGAAATCTGGCGTCCAAATATGTACGAAGGTCGTATTGTAAATTTTGGCTAATATATCTGACCGAACGGAACGTGATTGTTTTGTTGGACTTGTACAGCTTGCTCAGTAAATCGATGCAATCGAACAGCGTGTAGCCGGACACCTTGTTCGATTGAATTTCGAGTATGATCTCGTTTGGCAAGAGTTTGGAATTTGTCGTAAAATTTAGATAGGTCGGGTCGAAGTCGTTGCTTAAAAAAACGAATTGTCCGTTCTCCGAACCGCCCTGTAGTCTCGTTAACAGCAGCTTTTCCAGGTCGATTTGACTCAATTTTGACAAATCGAGTACTGACTCGTGCTTTTTCTGCGACCAGTGATTACTGGAGCCGGACAGCGACGAATTCGAAATGGACGACGAATTAGACGAGAGCCCGGGCGATGCTTGCGCTTGATGGCTTGTACTCATGTTAGCGATTCAAATAATTTATTTTCTTTTTTTTCAAGCGTATAAAACTGTTCTCATTATATAAGTTTGCTAATTAGCTAATTAACAGTTGTCTAAGATCAAATTAAATTTTTGTGTTTTTTGTTTTTTTTTATTATTATTATTATTATTATCTAAAATAAAGAAAAATTAATTGAAATGATGAGAGAATAAAATGGCAGAATAAAATTCATTTAAGTTTTTGTTTTTTTTATTTTAGAAAGCATTTCAAATATTCGAAACGTGCAGAGTTGAATGGATGAGTCCGACACTAAAAGTAGACTGAAAGCATTTTTATATAATTATGATAATTTTATGATAAATTTTAATCTAAGCTTTACTTCCTAAATACATGAAGAGAAATGTATTTTTTAGCCTATATTCATATTCATTCGTTTAGCTGTCTAAATAATTTGACCTTTGATTTTGTTTGAATAATTAAGTGAAGAGAAATAATCCATTTCGAATGTGCGCTCACTTGATATTTTTTACACAGTCAAATTCGACAATCAAACAATCTAACAATATGTTTGTCTAAGTGTTAGTTTGTCGGTTGAATTGAAAATTTAAAGATTGAATTAATTTAAAAATTGAATTGATAGAATAAAATAAAAGCTTGTGTAAATGGTGATAAAACAAGAATAAAAAAAATTTCTTATTTTTCGTAGTTGAATATTATTATCAAGTTTTATTTAATTTAAACTTTTTGAAAAAATTGATATGTTCTAAACCATCTTAAAAATGAAGCATAGTTTTAAAATTAATTGAAAATTTAAATTAAAATGTTGCTTAGTAAAGGCTAATTACAATTATCAGATTAATTTTCGAAAATTTTGACAAACTAAAAATGACCCAATATTCTAGATTTTATCTGAAAATATACCAATAACTTAGCTAAACTATTTAATAATTATATTATTTAAAATTCAAGTTACCAATTACCAAAAAACAATAATATTTACAATTATTTTTTTTCTTTAGTGTTTGACTTATACATTTAACTGTTTACTTGAAAATTAAATCAAAAATTTTTTAAAAAAATTTATCATGTAATAATTTAATAAAAATAGCTCACGGAAATAATATAATTTATTGTTTAAATGATAAAAAAAAAAAACAAGTGAACCTTTATTATCTTTTAATTTAAAATGGTAAAAAAAAATGTTTAATATTTAACTTTTCTTTGATATGATAAATATAAAATTAATTTCCAGAATTCAATATCAAGAATTTTTATTCTGTTTTCTCGTCCTTCACAAAAAATCAATAAAATTGTATTATCAGTTGGGGTTTACAAATCATGCTAGTATTTGTATAGCATGGAAGCTTTTAAGTTCTTCATTTAAACACTAAATTTTTTTTTTATTTTCTGACTTTTCACAATTTGAACTGATTGTTTTTAATAATCTAACTTGGTAAGCATTAAGCATCGAAAATACCATGGAAATTTATCATTATTATAGCACATTATCTAAACAGATTTTCGAAAAGATCATTAATAAAACAACTAATTAAATATATGTACTTGTTTATTGATTTTATTTCAGCAATTAAATCTTAAATACATTTATTAAAATAAAAGTTTTGCACGATAACTATGCAAATAGTAGTATTTTATTTCCTTATGAATTAATTATGTTGAGATCAATAACAGAAAATTGTGGAAGTGTATTTAATTAGACTAAAAAAAACAACTTATTCTCAAAAACTCTTTGTTATTTGCAAGAAATATTAGCGCTTTTTGGCTTGTTAGTTAAAAAGTCCAATTATTCAAGTAAAAAGGATATACTCTTATGTAATTGGAAAAAAAAATTATCAGAGTTTTAGAAAGCGAAATTTTAAATTAAAATTTTTCAGTTGTTTAATTATTTTCTAAATTATCAAGAATAAAAAATTTAAAAAAAGCCTGTTTTGTTTAAAATTAATTGTTTAAGCCAAAAAAAAATAATGAGGCATGAAAATTAAAATTGAAACAAAGAAAATAAATATTTGAAACCAAAAATCCTTAAAAAAATACCTAGTGAAAATATTTGCAATTAGAATTAAGAATTATTTAATAAATTTAATAGAATTAGAATTTAAATGCTTATATCGAAATTTGTTACCAAAAAGTGCCCTTAAAATCATTTCTTTATTCTTTACTAAAGAAATTTAGTCAATTTGATGGTCTAAAATCATTTTTAAATAAGATTTCTTATTTAGACAAATTATGCCAAAAAATATTTAATTAATAGGTTAAATTGAATCTAAATAAAAAGCAGTTGAAAGAGTCTCAAATGAAGTATATTGCTGTTTGGATATTTTGTTTTAAATAAATGACTAAAAATTAGCTTGGAATTAAAAAAAATTCCTTTATTTAGAAAATTACAGAAAATGCTTTCAATTAGGTAAATTAGAAAATGTATAATTTAATTACAGATACTTGATAAGATATAGATAAGATATTTTTTGATAATTTGTTTTTATTTAATTTAAAAATCCAATTCATTTTTTTTTACAGACATAGATTACTTAAAATAAATTTAAAAAAACAAAAATAAATTCAAAATTTTTTTATATTTGATAATTAAAACAAACCTTACTGTACTATTAAATTGTGTTTGTATATATTTTTAATTTTAATTAACCTAAGCTTGTGATTTATGAGAATCAATTTAGAAATTTTTTTAGGAATTTTTTACTTTTAACATCAATATTTAATTTTTATTCTAGCAACTAAATTTAAAATAAATAAACCTGATTACGTATTATTAAATTGTGTTTGTTGACTTTAAATTCAGCATTTTAAACTTTCTTGTTTTCAACATTGTAAATAAATAATTCTTTCAAAATTTGGAGCTTCTTAATTGAGTAAAGAAAATTTTTAAAAATGAAAATAAATTTAATTTTTTAAAAAATTTCTTGTTTTGAATTTTAAGTAATAATTGCAAGTTTACAAAATAAATTTATTTTAAACAGAAGTCTTGGATTATTTTTTCGTTTTTGAATACTTACCTCATACATTGTCTAATTAAAGTTTAAACTTTAAAAAAATTAAATTTTGAATGCATTTTTATGCTTATAAAATTTTGTTCGTAAAGAACTGACCATTTTGACTCCACTTGTGTTATTATTTATTATTTCTACTTTATACAACAAAAAAAAAAGTTAAATTTTAGATTAAGTTTTATTTTTCGAATATGATCAAAAAAATTTTGAATACGCAATTAAAATTATTACAATTCTTTTTCAAAATTTAATAATTAAGTTCTGAAATTAAAAAAAAATAAAAAAATATATGATGAAATTAATCTGCGCATATAAAATGATTTGATCATATTTGGAAAATGAAATTTGATCAAAAATTTTACTTGGCTTTATTTTGGTAGTCTAATGTAAAATTTAATTTAGAAAAATGTAAACAATTTATGAACGAAATTTAGTAATCATGCAAAATAAAATTTTTCATATTTGATAATTAAAATTATCTCTCAAATTTAATAAATCCTTGAAGAATATCTCAAAAGTAGATATTGAGTTTCGATCTAATTAATTTTTTGAAATAAAAAAAAAAGAACTGTTAGGAAAAGATAAAAACCCATAACAATTTTATTTATCACGGGAAAAAAATCTTATATTTCTACTAATAACTCAAACTATTTCCAAATTAATTTTTTAATTTTAATAAATATAATAATCAAATGATTAACAGAACAAGAATCCGCAAGCCTGAATCAAAAAAAAAATTCTAAATTAAGCAAGTTTTTTAATTATTGATAGAAGAGTGAACTAATGTTTTCCTATAAATTCAAAAAAATAATGATTTATGAATTTTTTAAATAGCTAACAAAATATTGCATTTTTAATTAATCCTCAAGTTCAACAATATCAAAATAAAAAGAAATAGAGCTGGCTATTCACAACACATTTAACTTATGTCTAAATTTTATCAACTAACCTAGCCACATTTTGAACAATTTTAATCAAAAAACAAAATCTTTAGACAAGATAAGCTCACGTAGTTTACTTAAAACATTTTTGAATTAGCTTGATATTTTAAATTTCTAGATCAATGGCTTGGATTTATTTCTTTCGAAATATGTTACTCTTTGTTTACTCAACGTTCTGTTTAATAAACGATTTTACTTTACGAACCTTAGGATTTTCTCTTTAGATGAGTTTTCAGCTTTTTAGATTCTCGAATAGGTTAACAAAATTATTTGATTAAACAAATGATAAATAGATGGTCGAGAAGTAACCGCATAATGGGATATCCTTAAAAATTAACAGAATTTAATCGTTGAAATTTATGAATTCATTTCTTTGACTTTTATTTTGGTTAAATGCCAGAAGCTTTCTATTTACTAAAAGCCGACTCTTATAGCTTAAATCCACACACAAAGCTAAGCTGAATCCGCAAGCCTGAATTAAATAGAATTTTTTTTACAAAATTTGCCTCAAAAACAAATAATATTTGTCTTTTTAACGGTAAATTTTTTTTCGTTTAAAAAGCTTAATTTTTTTTTAAATCTTACCTGTGGCATATGTAATTTAAAGCGATCGGAACAAGACTATCAAATGAGAGTAAAATGATTCAATTAATCCATAAAGAAGTGAATATTTTATTACAAAAAAATTGATAGAAAATCTTTCCAATGCTTATTTAAATCATATCCTGAAAAAAAACTGCTATAAATAATAATGTGACTAAAAAATATTAGTCGGCTATCTGAATTTTGATAAAATCTAATAGTATCATTAAATCAAATTATTTATTATTATATTTTGAATCTTAGACAATTAAATATTTGATTAGAATAACAGAGAAAATTAAAACAAGATTATTTTCACTAGGCAAGTGTATCAAGTTACTATCATGCGTTTATCAACATAAAAATTCAAATCCTCAAATCGATGCACTTTATCAATTCATTACCAAAAAAAAATACAAGGATCATTAAATATCTGCTTAGTTATTTATATCCTCGGGAAGCACTACAATTTATTCGAATCTTAGTTGATTTAATTAACACTTTTTTGGCATTTCAATCTTTCGGTTTGTTTATACAATAAAAATAATAGCTTGGCGAAACAAAAACACAAGAAAGTTTAACTATAGTTAAAATTTTAAATAATTACGCTATGACTTAAGAATGTTTAGCAGTCGAGATATAACATTGCCTTAGAAACAAAGCTATTTTATTTCAATTTTGTTATTGCAAAACTTGTACACATTTTAGTTTAAATTAATTTTTTTTTATTTATTTAACTGCAGTACTTGATAAAAAAACATTGAAAGTCTTCAAGTTCTTGAGTATTTTAAAATAAACTTAGAAAAAAAATAAAAATAAAATTGTCCAAACGTTAATCAAGTCCATTTGGTTTAATAATTTTTGGCTATAACAGTTCATAAACTTCCTTTTAAACAAGAATGAATAATTTTATTTTCTATTGAAAATAAAAATTCATGAGTACTAAATGAAAATAATTTTTTAGATATTCAAGATATCTTAAATCCTAGTTTTAGTACTATGAGTTCACTTTGTAATCTTCAAAAAAGAAAATTTTTGTTTTCATGCTTGATCGAAAAAAGAAAATTTTGCATATTTATCTATTTTAACCGATTTACTGATAGATCGATTGACTCTCATACTTTATTTCAAAAACCTTTCAACATTAAGATAAAATACAAATTGATTACCATCTTATGTTCATTGAGAAAAAACTATTTTGAAATAAGAAATTTGCCCCTTCAAAATGGAAAATATTTATTTCAAAATTTATCAATTTAATTTTTAATTAGAGTGAAATTGATCTTTAAAAAAAAACAGTTTGAAGATTTATTTTTCCAGTTAAATTCAGTTTCCTTTAGTTTTACCTTTTTTTTTCGCATCTAGCAAAATCTAAATGTCAAAAAGAATAACAGGTCCTAGAGTTACTTAATCATCGCTTGTTTCAAATGAAAAAATTTCAATTTTAATCACTCATAAATTGATATGAAAATGAATTTAAAGCTAAAAATTATTAATTGCTTTTTGATAAAAAATAAACTATTTTTTTCTAATCAAAATAGTTTACAATCAAATGGAGTAAATGAAAAGAATTTAAAAAAATACAACTAATCCGAAAATTTACAAGTTGTTTTATCATTAAAATAATATTTCAAGTTTACTTCCTTAATTTAAATACTTGAATGTCGACTTGAGTCAAAATTTATCTGATATAATAGGAAACTAATTTCCAAAACAAATTGTGCACTAATAATTTTTTAATAATTGGATTTTTAAAAATCATAAGGTTTAAAAAAATCAAAATAAATCATTCAGAGTTTTACAAATATTAAAGAATATTAAAAGAAAATACATTCTAACAAATTTCCGTTTGTTTTATTGAATTTTTTTTTTGATCAAATATTTTGACAAGTTTCGTTTTTGACCATATTAAAATGTCTTAACAATACGTGTTGAAGAGGAAGTGAAAAATGAAAAATTTTTCATTATCAAGTTGACCAAGAGAAAGAAAGAAAATAAATCATTAATCAATGTATTAATAGTATCTTTATGGGTCAAGATAAAAATAAATAAATGAGAAAAATTTAGATTTATATCTGGTTATTATTAAAAAACACATTTCGCTTTATAAATCCACTAAATTGAAAATATTTTTTTTTCCTTAACAAATATTTGTTTCAATTAAACAACTCTAATTGCCTGGGAGATTTGTGTCAATTTTAAAACAAACTAAAAACCTTTTAGTTCAAAACTGGCACAATAATTAATAAAATATTACATTAAAAAAAGTTGCATTTAAATAAACTTAAAAGACTTTTTATTTTGAAATTTCAGATCTTGGATTTGTACCTATTTTATGACATCAAGGTTCTTGAATATGTTTATCATTATTTAAATTTATTTCTATTCTAAATTCTAAGTGTACTCATTATCTAAAATTAAAATGTTTTCCTTGAATTTAAGCAAGGAAAAATAATCTTAATTAACTTGTCAATTAACAAATGAGGCAACAGAATGAACTTTTTTCAAATATGTCCAAATATTCTAAATGACGATTATCAAAATGAAGTACGAAAACAAAAAAGAAAATAATAAAATTTTTTATATTTTAATTTTGTGTAATTTGAAAAGATCATAAATTATAAATTTAACTAACAGTTGTTTTAAATCCTAATTAAGATTACTACGTATACTTTATGTCAAGAATTGGATTTGATTTTTTGTTGATTCAAGATTTTTAAAATAAAATTAGACATTACTAAATGCTCAAGATCTTTTATAATTTCTTTTTTTTTCAATTATTTTATAGCATATACTTTTAATTGGTAAATGAACTATATATTAATGGAATGAACAGTCGATAAAACAAATAAATAGTGTGCATATTTTGGTCAGTGTCTATTTGACAACATTTAAAATTTCCACTTAAATAAATACATTTTTTAGTCAATTGACTTTAGATCGCTACCATTCACAATAAAGTAAACTAAACTAATTTTTTTCCAGTTTTATTTTTAAAAAAAAAATCTCAAAAAATTTTTTTGTCTATTTTTTATTCCAAGCTTACAAGACCTAGTAAATCATAGAAAATATAATTATTTTTGATAATTTTTTTCCTATAGGAAAAAGCAAGGAAAGTTACGTTAGACACTTTTAAATAAATAGTTTTTGAATGTGAATATCACAGAACCAGAATAATAAAATAATTTTTCTTAAAATTAATTAAAATTTTAAGAATTAAAAACAAGATACTAGATTTTTAAAAGCTATTTCATAAAATTTTATTTCTATCAAAAAATATTTTAGTTTCAAATTTTTTAAAAAGTGTTGACTTTCCAAATTGTTAAATGTATTAGTAATTTATTAGTTATCTTGAGATCTTTACTTTTAATAAAACTAAAATTTTGTAAAAAAAATAATAATAATAGTTAATATTCTAAGATCAATTTAGTTAAGCTAAATTGACAAAGCAGGAAGACTAACTCTTAGGCTTTTCATTTTTTTAGTTTATTACCACCGTCATCATTGAATTGGTTGATTTTCTTTTTTGAATGTTACCATTATAAAATAGAATTGATAAAATTTACAATTAAGAATGATTAAGATTTGTCTTTACATCGCTCAAGAGGCCTAATTTGAAGTATACAGTAGGAACTTGGAGTCCAGTTTAAACAGACATTTACATCCCTGAAAAAGTACAAACAAGATGGACGAAATTGATACTTATATACAAACAATAATAAATTTATTAAATCAAACAAAAATTAATTAAAATAAACAAAATATGTGTTCTCAGGAAAAAAAATATAAACCAAAATTTTTTTGCTAACATTTACCAAAAAAATTTAATTAATTAATAAAAAAGCTAATTTATATAGAACCATTTGGACAATGATAACCTTCTTTCCTTTTGATTAAAGCGTTGCATTTTACAATAAATTTGAGGAGAACCTCAAACTTCTCAGAATGGAACTAAGTCCTTCTTTTTTACTTTAGCGTTATTAAATAAAAATGAGATGTGTGAAAATTTTTGCTAATAAAATAAGTTTATAGTTTTTAGTTAATAAGATTTTATGGAGAAACTATTGTATTGAAAACTTTATAAAGCGTTTTAACTACACATAATTTATTAGCAATTTCAGTATTTTCTGACAATTTGTCGTGAAAATCGTCGTTTAAGAATATCTATACTGCATATACTAATATTAGTACTAACATCTAATGTAGCGTGCTATAATCCGTAGGAACAGAATTTTTAAATCATAATAAAACTTGTTAGTTAAATTAAATTTATATGTTTTGTTTTTAATACTCTAATTTAGATATTAAATGATCACTTAAAAAAAAGAATTTAAGTCTTTTCTAAAATAAATTATTTTAAAAAATTTATACTTAAAGAAAAAGTATTTTTCCTAATACAAAAGATAGGCAAAAAATCTAATTGATTCTTCAATAATTTTAGCTAATTCGATTTTCATTGAATTAAAAGAAAATTAAAAAAAATTAACAAAATTACTGACTTTAAAAGGTTATAATAGGTTATAATCGGGATATTTTGTTTGCCAAAAATATCGACAAATCTCTCTTCAATTGAATGATCATAGTCATGAAGGTTTATAACGAGCTGAATTAACTATTAATTTCATTTAATTCTAAATAAAAAATTATTTAAAAAAATTTTATCTTTTTTTTTTTAATAAATATTCATTTTCTCCTTTTTATTCAAAAAATAAAAAAAGTTTGCAGTTGGGATGATCAATTCGATGCAGTAGCCTCTGTGTCAGATCGGAGCTGTTGCTCAAAAATGTACTCGAAAAGGAGATGAGCGCCTCCCCATATTAGGATAGAATAGGGTTAATTATTATAAATTATTATTATTTAGTTCTCTTTTAATATGAAAATAATTTAATTTCAAATTTTAATAGCACTCCGTCCAAAAAATTAAATCTCTTTATTCAATAAAAAATTCATCAATTTAATCTTCTTTTTAGGTTTAATTTTCTCATTTTTTACTGTCTGTCATTAAATTAACCTTTTTTGAAATCTTTTGAGTTTATAAAATCAAATAAAGTAATATTAACAATTTTTCGAATTATAAAATTTTATAATTTGCTGTTTAAGTATAAATAGTTAACTACTTCAAAGCAAAGTTGATTTGATTTCATCCATACTAATTGTAAAAACATACTAAAACATAAAAAATAGTTCAATTTATTTAAAAATTTATTTACTTCATTTAATTATTAAAAAAAAAATATTTTATTTTAAAAACAGCAAAAATTGGCAAGCTTAAAACAAAAGTAGCATTTAAATTATAAGCTAAATTAAATTCTATTGTTTCAATTTCGAAAAAGTTCGAAACCTTTCTTGAATCATTAACAATTAGAAAAATAAAAAAAAATAAAAAATAAGATTTATGGAAATCAAATTCGATAATTAATTCCTAATTAGTTTAAAAAAAAATCTTTTCGACCATAAAAATTAGCCGTTGTTTTTTTCTCTAAAATTTTACATATATAGTTTTTTTCTAAATCAAATTGCTTCTTTTACAACAGAATCCTTAGAAATAAATTCAAGCGATTAAATTTGTTTTTTTTTTAAGTTTTCATGAAAACTATTGTTATATGTTATAAATTTTTTTTCAAAGAGTAAATTGTTTTTGAATATTTAATGTAACTAGTTAGACCACTAGTATTTTACCTTTTTATTTAATTAAATATCTTGCTAAATATGCTCAAAAATCGTTTGACATTTGAAATTTATTACTCGAAACAAAATAACCATTAAATTTTATTTTTCCTTTCTATTCAGACAGAATTAATTAGTTTAAATTCTAATCTTAAACTTTTTAAAGACCTGCACAAAAATTAAAAAAAATCAAAATTGACTATTTAATTTGTTTCGGTGTATATTTATTTGCATTAGCAAAAAAAGGATTCCTTTTTTAATAATTTTAATTTTTAATTTGAAATATATTCTAAAAAAATGGAGTTTTTTATAAGGAGGTTCTTCGAAGTTTTTTTAAGAATTTTGTTTAAGTTTTAAAAACATTATTTAAATTCAAATAGTGAAAAATATTTGAAAAATTTCAAGTGCTTTTCGAAAAAGAGGCGCCGTGGCTTAGTGGCTAAAGCGCCTGTCTAGTAAACAGGAGATCCCGGGTTCGATTCCCGGCGGTGCCTTTTTTAATTTTTTTCTAAAAGCTTGAAAAAACTTGACTTACTGATGATTTTCATCAAAATAAAAATTTAATAATTTAAAACTAAAGTAACTTTAGTATTAAAAAAAAAATTAGGAATAGAAGCAAGAAGCAGAGCCATTTTTTTTTGAAACTAAAGAATTGATTCATTGAAAATAATACAGTCAGTCAGTCAAAATAAAAATCATGATATGATTTTTATTTAACACCAGAAAGCATAAAATCATCTTTATACTTTTTTCTAATTCTTTTATCTTTAGAATAGCTCATTCAATTCTTATTCAATAAACAGATTAATTTTTACTTTGAGACCTTAAATTTTTAAAAATAAATATATTTGTCTTCAAAACTTATCAATTTCTAAGAAAATGAATCTGTACTTTTTTCTGGATGAGGGAAAAGTTCGATCCCGTCAGTCAGCTATTAGTTCTTCTAGCTGTATTAGTAATAGCGCTGTGTTAAAGAAACAAAACCTAGCTTTCGATAGACCATAGAAGAACATTTTTCTCGAAATGAAGCATACATTCATTCTAATTGTTCAGAGTAAATTTTTGTATGACTGAAAGCAGCTAAAAGTGTGTTACTCTTTGAAAATTATACACAACACAGAAGTATTCTTTTTTAATTATTAGCTTGGCTGGC
Source organism: Brachionus koreanus (assembly GCA_016987375.1). Lineage (NCBI taxonomy): Eukaryota > Metazoa > Rotifera > Eurotatoria > Ploima > Brachionidae > Brachionus > Brachionus koreanus. The sequence continues at coordinate 40,017 of PJRA01000114.1, read as the reverse complement.
AAAATTTCAAAATTTTCATTTTTTAAAAATTTTTAGAATTAAATAAACAATGACTTAGACATATTATTTTGAAGAGATTTCAGTATTTTTTATTTTAACACCGTTTTTGAAACGGATGCAAAAATCAAAACTATACTTTCTTTTAGAAAGCGAAAAATTTTACGACTAAACAAAACAATTTTGAGTAATTCTTACAATGGAAATTATTTTCTCAAATTGAATTTTGGAAATTCTATAGATTTTTGATTTATTAAAATTTAAACAGACTTTCTTAAATAATAAATCCATTCTTATGTGATCATTAAATTTTTAAAAAATCAAACAAAGCTTTACATAATAAATCATCTTTTCAGCCTAAGCCTACCAAAACAAGTTTCCCACAAGTAAGCTGTTTATCATCTAGTAATGGGTGTAGAAAAAAAAATGGAACAAAAGTTAAGCTTAATTTGCCATAAGAGTGGACAAGACCTTTTCCAATTTTTTTTCAAAATTTAAAATCAGACTGATCCTAGCTTATCTATCTTAACAGCTTTAAAATAAAAAAATTTCAAAAAGTTGAATTTTCGATAAGTTGTTAGTAAAAAATGTACGAAACCATCAAAAAAGATTTCTACAACTTTAGAAGAATTGTTTATTGCATGGGACACTAGAGAAAGATAAATTGACGAAAGAAGACAAAGAATAAGAGCTAGAAACAAAAAGCATTCTAAGAAGCGTCTGCTTAGAAACAAAGCGTCAGTACAAGCAGCTAAACAATCAACCCAGGCAAACTTTTCCTATCGTTTTTTTTTCTTATTCATTCAATCATTTAATTTTATTTAAAGTAATTCACAGACATAGTACTGTAAACAACAGTGTATGTCATCAATTGTGCCATTTTTATTTATTCAATAAACTAAACTAAAAGGTAACCAAAATTAACGATGAAACATGCTTCACTCTTGGCAACACCGCGCTGTCATGGAATAATATTTTATATAGCAGTAATGTTAGCAAGACACCGGAGAGTGTTAAGAACAAGTACGTTAAAAAATTTTAAGAAAAATAAATGGTTAGGTATTTCACAACGCGTAACCATATTAAGCGAACCATATTTTGTAACTAGTAGTTAAGAGATCAATCAAAATGTCTACCCTGTAGAGTGTATAAAGAAACGACTTGAACCAATGATTAAAGAATATAATCAGAATGGCAATTATGTATTATGATTGTGACCTAGCATCATCTCATTACGCCAATATGGTACAGATTTATATGTTCGCTCTAGGCTCGATATCATATGTTTTCATGGAACTCAATACTTTAATTGATATTTTTTTTTCAAAATAAAACTAATTTTGTATAATTTAAAGAAATTATTTTCTATCAGATCATTATACCATCTTATTAAAAATCAAGCGACGGTTCCAGTTGAAGTTATACTTAAGAAATATTTTCTTCTTTTGAAAAAAAAATTTAGAAAACTGTATTGTTTGAAATATTTTGACATTAAATTATTTTTTCGATGTGAATATCAGTTTTTATTTCTTTAATTTTCGGTTCCTTGAGCTTACCACTCATGTTGTAGTTTTTTAAACTTGTAGGATCTACTCAGGGTTGTTCAAAAGTCATAAAGTCAAAGTCGAGTATTTTGACCTGACTTGAAATTTTTGGAAGTCAAACTACTGACTTGACTTTTAAAAGACTTTAAAACGACTATTTTTTGAGTTTCCTACAAGATAAAACTTTAAAAAAGAGAAAAAAATTCTTTAAATTTATCAAATAATTTAATCTAATTAATTTTGACATTTAATTTTTAAATTAAAATTTCCTCTTAAATAAAAAAGTAATTAATACCGACTTTTTTTTGAAAAAAATTAAAGTCAATTCAAAAGACTTGACTTCTCAAAATTTTCAAGACCGATTTTCACCTTTGAAAAGACTTAAAAATGACTTTTTTTTTACTTTTGCACAAGTCTTGATCTGCTCAACATATGAAATTTCTAGAATCGATGCTGGATCAAATCACATTAACGAAATCCGAAAAAAAAACTATATCGTGTAATGGTAACAAGCAGAAAGAAAGTATCGGGTAGTGCGAGCGAAAATGAATTCAATAATGTCAGTAGAAACAAACTAAAAAAGTGAAAAGTCTACAATAGTAGAACTTAATTGATCGTAGATTATTATTATTAATATTAGTTGAAAAAGCAGCAGTTGCAAATCCCAAAAATTAAGAAATTATTTTTTATTTTTGAATGAATATATTTTTAATAAAAATTTTGGATTTTAAATTTTGAGGCCCATAAGAATTTTTTTTAAAACCTTATCATTTATTATTTATATCACTTTAATTAATTTAAATTTATTAAAAAATAAAATATTATTGATTTCAATTTTTGTTTGTTCCAGCCTTATTTCTATCCATTTCATTAACATTACATGTTGAAAAATATCCGGCAATTAGGTTATAAATCTCAAAAATGAATTTTATGGGTATTTTCTAGAACATATTGGTGTACTTATTAAGAATATATAATTCCGAATAAATATTGGTTCTATTTTAACAGAAAATGAAATTTCAAATGCTGATTAAAATAATTTTTTCCCTCTTTTAAAATGAAAAATCGAATAGAAAAATTATTTGATATTTTTCAATAAATAATTATTCACTGAAAGAAATTTTCTCAGAATCTGATTTTTATATATTTTTATCATATTTGGCAATAAATTAAGTTTACTTTTTAGTTCTATTGGTCTTTAGGGCCATAGAGTGGTCATGGTCAAAAATTAAGATTTTTTTGAGTTTTATTACCGTTACCGTTATGAAATTTCCTTGGTCGAAAATTGTTCGAATTTAATTCAATAAGAGAAAAAAAAAATAGAAAAAGAAAAAACAATAAAATGAATAATAATTAGTTAAATTAAAATGGAAAAGAAAAATTAGCAAAAATTATTTTTAACTTTTTTTAGTTTTTTGGATATTACATAAACTTTGTCTTATACACTCTTTTTTTTACATCGCCTTCAAGGCGTTAACTGAAATAAATAAATAAATACATAATAACCTCAATTAATTCTAAAAATTTTGATGTTAGTTATATTATTTACTTATTTCTCTTTATTTAATAGCTGATAATGAATAAATAAGCTAATTAATCGTTTAATAATTTTTTGTTATTAAAACATTTATTTAAGAAGAAAAAAAACAAAAATAATAAGTCTAAACTGAGAAGTATTTTTAAGTATAAATTACAAATTTTTAATAATAATAACAAAATAAATAATTTTATAAGTCTTCATTTTCAACAGTCTTTCGTCTAAACATCATGCCATCATCTAAATCATCTAGACTTACATCGCTCAAGTCAATATCCTCTTCTACTACTATTTTAGCGTCTTTTCCATCCCATGGCTCAGTCTTGGAAATGGTTGGTAGCTTATTGTTGGCCAAAGACAATGTTTGACCACGTCCAACAGACAACTCTCTTAAAAACTCGTTTATTCCACTCTCGCTGAACGATCCTCTTAGGAGAACATATTTTCCTTTTCTTGAATTAACAGCAACCATGGCTGGATAGCCAAAGCCACCGACAGATAAAGCCGACTCTAGCTCTTGATATTTAGCCGGCTCGGTCCATAACCAACCCCATTGTTGGCGCTTGTATTTTTCTCCCATTTTTTTCATCAAACCAATATACTTATTTCTGCACTCAGACTGACAATCGAATAGTGTTGGCAAAAAAGAGATTAGACAAACTTGTTTATTATCACATGCTTCTTCTAATTGAGCTTGTTCAGTCAATTGAATGATTTCTGGAGGTGGTGCATTTTCAGCTACTTTGTTCAATGCCCAAGTAACAATATCGGATGAAGTTCTTCCTCCATCATATTCTTCAGCTCTAGTTTTGGCACCAGGTCCAAAATATTTTATTGTCGGATAACCTTGGACTCCATAACGCTGCGCCAAATTAGAATGAACGGTGGCATCGACTGCCCCCAATTTTACTTTGCCCTTGAGTTCAGTAGCTGCTTTGGCCCACTCCGGTTCTAAATTTTTGCAATGTCCGCACCATGGAGCAAAAAATTCAACGAGCCAAATGTCATCTGAATTTAAAACTTGCGATTCAAAATTGCTCTCAGTTAATTCAACTACGTCTTTCTTGCTTCCTGAACCACTCGATCCTGAGCTTGAGCCTCCATTCAAACGAGACTTGACCATGCTTCTTAATTGAGACAATGCCTCGTCGACTATGCCCTGTGCGTTTCTGGCTCCTGCATAATCGCTAGGGGAGTTTTTGTTAGCTCCGAATATTTTAATTGTCGGAAAACCTCTTATTCCATAAGTAGAGCCGATAGATTGTTCTTTGTCCATGTCTATTGCTGCTATTTTGACTACTCCTTTGAGAGCTTTGGCTGCTTTTATCCATTCAGGAGCCAAATTTTTGCAATGTCCACACCATGGCGCATAAAACTCAACAAACCATAAGTCCGAACTTGATAAGACTTTAGAACTGAAATCGGAAGCTGTCAATTGAATGACGTCATCCGATGGTGAGTATAAACATTGAATTTGGCCGATTATCACTACCAAACTAATTAATAAGAAAATATTTTTGTTCATCTCTAGAAAATTTTGAATAAAATTTTTTAAATTAAGTTTTTATAGTCATAGAATTTTTTTCGAAAATATTCGATAGGTTCTTGGAGGGTTTTAGTAAGTCTTTAGACTACCAATCGTCAAATAGTTTAGCTACAACAAATCATCAGTATATGATTGACGTATTGAGGTTTTTTTGTTTCTCAAAATTTTACCGTCAACTACAAGTGTTTGATTTTGATTGGATGAATATGAATTGTTGTGGATAGGTGAAAATGTGTATCGACACTTTTTTTGTCTTTTCGATTAATTAAGCAAAAAAAATTAACTTTTCTAAAATTGAATGAAAAGTAATTTAGAACTAGGACAACAATTACATTTTAAGAAAAAATTCATTATTTTCTGATAATTTATTATCATAAAAACAAACTCAGGTAGAACTTTATTATGAATACGTCAGAAACAATCAGTTAAAGAACATCTATAAGGCAGATTTTTTAAAGCTATTCAAACTAGAGTATCAAGCAGATTGTTTCAAATTTTTATTTTAATTATAATCTCATTAAATTTTTTTTTCATTATTCACCCTTCGTGAAACATAGGGTAATTACTTTCAAGTTCCTCTCAAGTCGATCCTTTGCCTTAAAAGCTGCTACATCATTGAGCTCTTTAGTGATTGTTGACTTTAATGTAACTGTTGGTATACGTGTTTCTTCCATTTCTAAGTACATGTCCGAGCCACCACAGTCTATTATTCTTTATGATTTATTTGTTCAGTCTTTCTTATTTAGTATTGTTCTGTGTTCAACACTTTTTCAAGTCAGTGTTTTCGTAAATAATCCTCATACATCCAATGTGAAAGATGTTCAATTTTTTAAATCAGATTAAGACATCCTCCAACATTCACTTCCATACATTTGTGCTGAAAAAACTCGAGATTTGATGAACAATGCAGAACCATTCGAACTTAAAATAAATGAGGTTTAACCGAAAGTCATGTGCGTAAAGGTGTCTATGTTAGATTTTGAACAATATAGAGATTAGCCAACTAACTCAAGAGGACAAAGCTAAAATAGTACAAAAGTTAATCTATCTCATAATATGTTCAGCATCTTTTAAGCCCTATATATAAATTTTTAAATTCTTTTTAAATATTCTAAATAAAATCTGCATTTTTATGAACTCAAGTTCTTTTGGAAATCAAATATTTCAATAATTGCTTATTGCTTTTTCTAAATTCTCGTTTTTTATAGTGAATGCTTCAGCTATACATCTTTAAATTAAACCAAGAAAATTATCCAAAGCAATAAAATTAGATCAACATCTCAATTTTTAATAAAATATTTTTAGCACTTTTATAATAGTTAAGATTTTTCACTAATTCTCCAGACCTGAGTCCAACAGAAATTATTTGAAATGAGTTGAAGAATTCACTTAGAAAAATGAAAATAAAAATTCCCTTAATTTTTTTTTAAATAGCGTTTATAAAAGCAATTTCAAAAAACTATCTTTTACACTAGAAGCATCAAGCATTTTTTAATGTTTAGTAATATCATTTTTAAAGAAAATTTTAAAATCTACATAATTCAAAAAAGTTAAATTTATTTAAAAATCCATTCAAAAGATACGAGGATTTAAAAGTTTTTCAAACAATTCAAACGACTCGTTTGGTGCTTCTATTGCTAAGTAAATAAACGATGATTTAGGTAAAATCATGATGGTAAAGCAATTCTATATTCTAAAAAATCACAATTTTGGTCAAAAAAAATTTTTACAATTATTAAACAAATTCACAAATCTTATCAAAAAAAAAACTAGAAAATTTTATTTTTGTAAATCTAAAGAAAAAATTGAACAAATTTTTAAATGACAATGCTGAGTACGATTCTCATTTCGATTAAAGCATTTGCATTTATTTATAGGTACTATATGACTCACATGAAATCTCCTTTTTAAATCTATTTTATTTTTATGATTTGAATGAATGAAGCTTTATTCTAAACAATATTTTTGGTTAGTGTATCCTGTTAATCTAAATTTTAGTATCAAAGCAAATGTGCATAAATATCTATGGTTTTAAAAGTCAAAATATATTCTAATAGACCTTTAAGTAATAAAACAAAATAACCTAATCTTTAATAATGGAGTAAAAGGATAATTATACAGCTCTTATTGATATATGGTAAATAACAAACTTTGAAATTTCCCTATTATAAATTAATAGTATTTTTTTCAATAGTTAAAAAAAAATTGTTTTATCAATTAATTTTAAAATTTTATTTATAGAATTATGTAAAAACTATATTAGCATTAGATCACATTAAAGTCTATTTTTTTAACATTCAAAAACCGGTTACTTCCTTTATTTGTTTTTTATTCAATAAATTTAATCATTTTTTCTATTTTTTTTTCTATCATATTTTAAATCAAAAATATTATAAAATAATTTAATTTTATATTATAAAATACTTTTATTTTCATTGAAAAAAAGTATAAAAAAGATTCAAATAAAATGGTCAAAAAATTTATCCGGTCTTTGAGTGTTAAATGCTATTCTATTTCTAAATCAAGTTACTAGGCTTAACAATACTCATTAAAATTTTAAATTAAAAGTGAAATATATAAAACTATACTTAATAAGAATAAAAATCATTCATTGCTATAGTTTTCGAATAAAATTAAAAAAAAAAACAATTTTCACTAAAGAGATTTTCAATTTATCAAATTTTAAATTTTAAAATATTTTAAAAATTTCTTTCTAAATAATAAAATTTTATCAATAAAAAAATTTTTAATCCTAAAATCAAATACTTTAATTTAATTAGTGGAGATTAAAGTGATGTTTTTTTACGAACATTATTTTTTAAATAAGCGATCAAATATTTAAAAAAAAATAATATATTAACAAAAATATAAATTAAATATAGTTTATCATTTATGTGTCTAAAATTTTAAAATTATTCTAAAGATTTAATCAAATAAACCAAAAAGCTTAAATTGCTTTGATTATAGCCAAATATAATCACCTTATCATAAATTTCGAATTAATATTTAAGAGCTCGAATTAATTTTTCTAAATAATTTTATTTTACAAGATGTCAAAATTTTTTGTTCAAACTTTAGTTCTTATTTTAACAAGTAATCAAAAATTTGTCTTGACATAAAAATTGTATAATTTTTTAAGCTTTCGCATTACTGGACAAAACAATTGCCTTAAAATGCCATGTTTGTTCGAACTGTAGTCTTGTTTATGACGAAAATACACACCAAAAGACTACTTGCAAACCTGAAGAAAATGCGTGTGCTATTGAATTTGTTAGTGATAATACCTATTCCAAGACTTGCACAACTCTTCATGTTTGTGAAATATTTTATCCTCCCTCGACCAGCTCTCCTCTTACAACATCAGAATTAACAACTAAGACGACATCAGACTTTCCTCCTACAACTCTAACGACGCAACCGTTTGCTCTCTTTATGATTTGTTGCACAGATGATTTTTGTAATAAATCAGCTAGTTTACAAATCTCAACAAAGATTTTATTTCTTCTTTTTTTTAAACATTTCTTTTAAGCCAAATAAAAATTTTCTAGAATTCTATTAATTTTTTTTCATTCGATTAATATTAATTTTATATCAAAATAAAATTTCTGAATAAACTTTTTTTTTTCCTTTAAAAAAATTGGAAAATATTATTCTAAAGTCCTCTAATTTTGGTAATTAATAGTATTTGATCTTTATTTTATTAAATATTAGTTTATTTTTCACATCATAAAACGTTGAACTCTGATAAATAGACCTCGTGTCTCAGCAAGTTTTGATCTTTAGATCTTCAAATATTGTAAAAAAGAAGCATTGGAGCAAAATCAAAAAATAAAAATTTTGAATTTAAATAACTTTTTTTCAAATTTGTTATCTGTATATTCTATTTATTTATCATTTGATGCTGAGGTTTGTATCATTCAAATTAATTTTGTGCAGAGCACTCTTTGTATCAGAAAAAATTAAATTAAATTCGGAAAAATTGTAGAAATAAGAGTTGGTTAGAATTGATTGAAATTTTGTAACAACTTATCCAATTTACAGAGCATATTTGCTCCAAAGTTATCAAAAGTCTAAAAGATAATTTAATAATAATTAAATTGATATATAATAATTCATTCAATAGTGACGTTTAGTTTAAACTTTATTCCAAAAAATGATCTATTTTTGACTTATTGATAATTTGAAAGTTCTATTTGTTGTTCATTTTGATACTTTTTTAAATAAAAAGGTAAATCATTAACAAAAAATTTTAATTTTACAGATTTAGTCTATTTTCAAAATAGTTTGAAAGAAGAGCCAAAGAAGAATTATCAAAATCATAATGAAAGAGTTTTTAGTAAATTTATAATAGTAACAATAATAATAGTTAATATTCTACGGTCAAGTTTAGTTTAACTAAATTGACAAAGCAGGAAGACTAATGTAGTCCCACTATAGTAGACTTTTCATTTTTTATTTTTCTATCGACATTG
>PJRA01000114.1:6009-30776 GCA_016987375.1 Brachionus koreanus | reverse complement strand
GAGTTTCTAGTCCCAAATTAGCTAGTCTTGACTCATAATTCAAACTTCTTATTTGTGGAACAAGTTTCGTTGCTCTTCTTTGTACTTGTTCATTGGCTTTCTTTAAATAAGGATTCCAAGCAGGTGCACAATATTCAAGATGCGGTCTAACATATGCTTTTTAAAGCAGCAAAAACGATTGAGCATCCCAATACACAAATGTTTTCTTGAGAATACCAAGCATATTATTAGCTTTTTTAACGCAGCTATCGATTTGATCACTCCATTTGAGTTTGTTGTTCACCATTACACCAAGATCGCGCTCAGTAGTATTTCATCAATAACAAAATATATAAAAGCAATTTTTTTTTATTGCCACAAAACCTTGCATTGAAGATCGTAGCTTATAATCATAGCTTCAGGATTTGGCCCTAGGGCTACGTGCCATCGATTCTATCCTATTAGATTCAATAAAGAATTAACTTATTTAAAAAATTATCATTTTTCCAAGTTTAATTTTTAATCTAAAAACTTAGAATTATCTAAATTGAACACCTAGAGTGGATCAAATCAAATGTATAGAAAGTATTACGGGTTACTGAAAATAAAGAAAAATTGCGCAAAAATTTTATTAATAAAAAAATCCTTAACTAAAAAATCCTAAACAACCTCAATTTCTTTAATTGGCTTATTTCGAATGACTCTTTCGTATCCAAATCTTTTCAAATCAACTGTTTTATAGGTATCATGAATAATGAGCTCACTAACAGCTTTTCCAATAGCTGCACTATGCTGAAGACCATGTCCAGATGAGCCATTAGTGAATATAAAATTTTGATAAATCGGATGTTTGCCAATAATCAAATTTTGGTCTAAAGTATTATATTCATAATAACCAGACCATGCATTTACTAATTTCATATCTTTGAAACTTGGTACTCGATTTTGCAAAACAGGTTTGATTTCTTTTTCAAAATAATCATAATCAATTTCATTCAAATCCATGTTTTTACACTCTTTATCTTGACTTTGATTTAAACCGCAAAAATAATAGTTAGATAAACCCTGACGTCTTATAAACACACCAGTATGATCTATTGTGAGTGGGACATTTAAAATAGGACCATCTTTTGCATAGAACATGTATATATAGCGTTTTCTCGGTTCAACTGGCAACTCAATATTGGCTAATTTGGCTACTTCAGCAGCCCAAGGCCCAGCAGCGTTTATTACCTTCTGAAATTTTACAGGCACCAATTTTCCATCAAAAGTGTCCACCTTTTTAAAAATAAAAAATAAATTAATTTCAAAATGAGAATTTTTTCAGATTACTAAAGCTGTTCTCAAATTTTGATCGTTATTCAACCATATTTGATCATTTGATTCACTTTCAAAACCTACTACTTTTCCTTTTTTTTAAATAATAGACATTTTTTTATTTGAATTTAACAATTTTTATTTGTACCATTGACAAAATTAGCTCCTAGATAAGATGCTTTGTTTCTAACAGCTAGCAAATATTTCCTCGGATCAACCCAACCTTCATTTTGGTAGCCTTTTAAAAAAATATTAAGCATTTCATTCTTTAATTTACAATTTTTTTTTACCAAAGCTAGCTAACTCAATATCGTCTGTATTAATCCATTTGAATTTTTCTTTAATTTCATCTTTGTTTAGTAAACGAACTTTAGCATCATGAGCTCTTGTTATTTTATTAATTTTAATTATCTTTATTTCCATTTACTTACAATTGTATTTTGTGGTTGTTATACAACTGTTCAGCTGATTTTTTCGAGGCTAAAAACAAATAGCCATCATGATTGAATTCCAGATCTAAACGATCATCTAAATCAGAAATTATTTAAAGAAAATATGTAAAAACTTAGCTTTCAAACTAACTGTTTCCGCATTTCAAATATTCGTTTGCATTTTTCATAAAATCAGCTCCAAATAGAGACATTTTTATGTTTTCTGATAAAGAAAATTGCTGTCTAAATCCACCTAGAGACCAAAAAGTACTTGATGTTGAATACTGAAAGAAAAATTTCAAAATAAAAAATTTTATTTAGAGAACATTTACGTTGGAATCTTTTTCAACAACTGTGACATTTAAATATGGAGAAGTGTTCTTGACCCAATATGCCACAAACGATCCAATTATACCACCACCAATGATTAAGACTTCAGTTTGTTTAGGAACTCTTTTAATTTTTTTCAAGCTTTCTAAACATTTTTTTTTAATTTGTATTAAAAATCACAAAAAAATTCTTAAAATTTACTGAAATTTTCATACTGGGTTTTGAACACTTCAAGAGCATTTTTTGGATCATCAGCTCCGGGCACTCTTATTCTTGCGAATGGTCCAATATTTTTTGAGTCGCTCATTTTCTAATTTTTGGTACAAATTTTGAATTAATAATTTAAATATAGAAATTGAATCACATGATGTAAATTTAAGCGTATGTTTCTATTATTTGGCTTGTATAACATTTTTTTTAATGTTTTAGCGTTTTTTTACCTAGAATATTTTAATTTAATGTTTAAGGCTTGTCTGTTAGAAAATTTAGCAAGGTTTTTGAAAAATTTTAAAATGAAAGATTTAGAAAATATCAAATTTATTTGCAGTACAATCAATTTTTTTAATTTGTTAAAAGTATTTTTCAACGTCTACTACTAAAAAGATTTATTTTCGCCAGAATATTCAGAAATTTAACTCAATAGAATAACAAAGCATTCAATTTCTGAGCATAAAAGACTTATTTATTTCCGAAAAATTGTATTGTTTTTGATTCCAAATATAAATGACTGGACCAGCCGAACTACATCTGTTTTAAAAAATGATTTTAAGCTAATCATCAATGCTATATTTGGTATTCGAAAAGCAAATCAATGAAATGTGATTAAACTAGGAAAGTTATTTACTCGCTAAATTTCCATATAATTTGTGGATCAGGAGAATTTCTAAATATATTAAAAGTTAAGATTAAGGATATTTTAAATTTGCCTGACACGAAAAATTGATAATTAAATATTTAAAATCTATTACAATTTTATTCTAATCTGATTAATTTATTAGATATTAAGTGAAAGAAAACTTAGCTGTTTTGAAGTTAAAATTAAAATAAAAATTTAAATTATTCTTTATCAACAGTACGTTTCTTAACAAAGTAGACAGTTTTTAGAACTTTGCAGCTTTACTAGTGTTGGCGATTTAATAATCAACTAAAATAAATTAGTCGATTTTCGAATTTTCCCAATCGATTGGAGTCGATTACCAACACTAAGCTTTACTTTGTTTAGAAATGTACTGTGGTGATGTAAAATAACAATAAAAATTATTTGTTGTTAATCGATAAAAAAAAGAATTTAATATAACCAAAGTTGAGTTATTTTGGCCTCTATCAAAGTTGATCTTATAAAAAAAAATTTTTTTTTGGTAATCAATCTGTCATAAAAAATGATATTAATTAATAATTAAAAAAAAAAAGAATATATGGTAAATATATATATATATGAATATATATATATATTTTTTTTAAAGTTTATTATTATTTAAAATGGCTAGTAATTAAGATTCGTTTCGCCATTGAATTAAAATTTAATAAATAGTGTCCAAATAAGAAGTAATAGGTTTTAAGTGTTTTTTTTTAATAGAATAGAAATGAGTATTTAACGAATTACAGTATATTAGAGGTCAATTGTAGAAGTTCATTTGACACTTGACGAAGAGTGGTTTTGGATTCGGAACTTCTTGAGCTTTCAATGGAAACATCAATAAAGAATATGATATTTTAGGAGTGCTAATTTAATAAATGCTACTTCAAGTCAGCTATTTTTTCTCCATTTTAACCTAGCTTTTTTTCACGTATTGCTTAATTGATAATACTTTGTAAAGATAATGGATGGATATTAAATCTAATAGCTACCAAATATTCAAGTCTTTCAACATCTTAAGTATTTTGTTCTACAAAAAAACTGTGATCTGGATCAGTTTTTAACTCTTAATCTCTCTTATCTAAGAATTTTTCTTTTATTTAAACATTAAATTTTTATTTTCTTTCTCATTTTCAATACGCAAAAATAATAATAATAAAAATAGTTAATATTCTACTATCAAGTTTAGTTTAGCTAAACTAAATTTTTTTTTCTTAACAATTCATGACAAATCTATGACCAAAAAATTTCCAATTATAAAAGCTTAATTTAAAAATTATTTTTTACTAAAGAGAGCTCAATGATTTTATTCCAGATCCAAAATCAAATAACGAATCCCTTTCCCAGTCATCGCATAATATCAAACGATCTTTAAAATTTCATTATCATTTCTTTAATTTTTTTAGAGATTTTTGAAACAAAAATTTTGGTAAAGAAATTTGAAGAAAATATCTTCAAATTTTCTTCTAATATGTAGAGAATATCTAAAAAGTTTTCTAAAAAAGTAATTTTGATTTTTTAGACAAATTTTATATACATTAATGTTTTGATTTTTAAATATAGTTTGCAGTTAAAAAAAATATACTTTAAAAATAAATTAATTTTTTTTTAATCATTAAAAGCTTATTAATAAATTTGAATAAAAATAAAAATTTTCGTCTGATTCAGCCTATACGTACTAAATCCAACTTTCAAACAACACCTTAGAATTTTGAAATTAAAAAATCAAAATTAATAAACCAAATTTTATGCAGTTTTATAAACTTTAATTTTCAAAAAATTAACATGACTGATAATAATCGAATAAAAAAAGATTTAAAAGCACACTTAGAGAATACATTTAGAAAAATTAAGTCTCATGATGGATGGGATTTGTTGGATATTCCAAATCTAAGCGAGAATGAGCTCTTGAGCACTGCCGAAAACTATGGACTTGAAAACGACTCTCAAACAAGAGCATTTTGTAAGTTTATTGCAATGGGTACCAATTTTGCTTCCTTGGACTTCCAAAGTCGCTTGCAAGAAATACCTGATTTAGTTAACAGCATTAAGGATTTAATATCTAAATTTGAACAAGAAATAAAAGAATTCTCGGACATAGCTAATTTTTTTTCAACTCTTATTCATTCGTTTATAAAATTAGTCATAAATACAAAGCATAATTTAAAAATGGCATTGCCTCACTTGGAAGAAGCAACAATTCACATGAAAGTTATGTCAGAGGCACTTAGACCTGAATCGGCTGACGAACTAAGCCAAGAAGATATGGTAGATATTGATTTGGCTCTTTCAAATATGTCAAATGGTATAGCAAAGCTTTTAGAGCATTCAAAGTCTTCTAGAAATGAATCAATTGTTTTGGATGGAAAGATTAGTAATTTAAAAGAAAATATTGAAAATAAGATTACTGTAGTTGAAAATCGCATTGGTTTCGGTAATTTATTGCCAAAAGTCGGTGCATCTTTGGGCATGGTCTCAGGCGCATCAGCTACAACTGCAGCTGTCGAAAGCATCGCTTTTGGAGGGACTGGAGTTTTGGTTTTAGGTGGACTTTCGTTTCCTCCTCTTGGAGCCATCTTATTAGGTTATTTGCAATTTTTTTCTGTAAATTTCTTTTTTAATTTTTAATCGAATAGGAGCTAGCGTGGGAGCGCTTGGTGTTGGAAGTCTACTTTTATTGATGATAAAATTATGGGAAAAACATCAATATAAAGCTCTTGAATATCTAAAGCTTATTTTGGATAAACTGAATAATCTCAACAGCGCTAATTTGTCATTTATGGGATACATGAATAAATCTGAAGAAAACGCATACAAAATTTTGAATGACATGGAATTTTTTAAGAGAAATGTAAAAAATTCAAGCACACGCTATCGGAAAATCAACGCTGCTATTAGCTCAAAAGCACTCGAGTCAACAAACGAAATAATCAAAACAATTTATCAAATTGATCAAATAGATTTGAGCAATTGGTGCAATCATCATATTGAACTATTTTCGTTAGAGAATAATTGAAAGTCTTCCATTTCTGAATAAAATAGCTTGTTCATATGATTTTAAGATTATTTGTCAAATTTTTTTTTATTTAAAAATTTTATCAATTTATTAATTTCTATTTATTTATTTATTTCTTTATCTGAATCGAGCAAGCGCTCCTTCAGAATAAAATATAAAATCAAAAAAATGATTAAATTAAAGCTAAATTCAATAAAGTAAATTAAAAAAAAGGTTAAACTAAAATACAAAGAAAATTAAAAACGATGCATTAAAATTCCAAGAGATAAGACAATATTTGATAGTTCAGGAAAAAAAGAAGAAATTGTAAGATAGAATTACACAATGGAGGAGGATATTTGATATATCTTGATTCGAAACATTATTTATATTTTCTCACCAGTCTGATGACAAATGGAACTTGTCTTGATCGATCCGAACACGGCTAAATGTTAGACGGACGGCCAATTTAGCGGTCACAAATGTTTTAACCAGAATTTCTCATGAGATTCAAATTGTTTTTTTAGAAATCGACAAATTAGTCAAAGTAAAAGATTTTCTTAAAAATTTCAACAAATTTAAGTCAAATTTTTGGAATTAAACAAAAATTTGAGATAATTCACATCTTTTTGAAAATATTTCATTTCCTTTAATTCGAGATTTGCAAAAAAAAACTTGTTTAATAATTTTAGACTTAGTCAGAAAATTTGTGGATTTCTAAAATAGCATTCAATTGAGAAATATTGGTCAATTTGACCGGCCAACTTAACGGTTAAAAGAGGGTAAAACAGCCAAAACAAAATTATTATTTTTGTTTGAAAAAAAGTATAAATCTTATAGTAATTTAATCATTTTTGAAAAATGAAATTTGATCAAAAATTTTACTTTGTCAAAATTAATTTATTTGGACAAGAGAAAAAACATTTGAATTTACTTAATATTTATTTTTTTTTTTAAAGATTTTTTAAAAAAAGCTGTATCAAGCGATTATTTGCATACTATAGTTTGTTACTTAAAATTTTTTTTTTCATTTTAAATTAAAAAAATAATCTAAAGCTTCTTTAATTATCAGTATAAATTAACAGAAATAAATCACTTTTCTTTATTTTTTTACTACTATACTTTTGCAGTTTTAAAATTTTCTTATCTTTCCTGGATTTGGTTGTTTTTACAGCCTTATTCGACTGCTAGCGAAAAACATAATATTTTTATAAGCTTAATGCCTTTTGAATAGCTTCTGAATGATATTCTCTATAACTTTTTGGTCCGTTTGGAAAATTGTGAGGCTTCTGTTCCAAAAAAGTTGCATTTAAAATTTTTTTCAAACTTTCATCATTCAAATAGCATTGAATAAATTCCTGTAAAGTTAAAAAATTGTCTTTTTTCAAGTTAAATCTATCATAAATGATGTTAATTTTTTCTTCGGCTAATTTTTTATATCCTTTATTTTTTTGATCGATTCCAGCCATTGTATAAATGCTACATAGAGTTTCGAACATTTCTTTTTTGTCTAAAACGCCATCATTATTTAAGTCATAAATTTCAAACGCCACTTTTAGCTTTTCATTTAAATCGCTCCCGGTGGTAATTTTGTAAGCTTTTAAAAATTCTTCAAAATCTAAAAAGCCATCTTTATTTCTATCGTATACGTCAAATATACGAGAACTAAATTTGGTTGTCTTGTTACCCGGATAAATTTTTTTGTAAATATTTTGAAAGTCTTTTCTAGAACCCATTAATTTTTTCATTATGCAAAAAAATTGATTTTTTTTACTTGGATAGTTTTCCTCCTGGGCAATCTGCTATAAAATTTTTGTAACAAAATAAAATTTCTTCTTTGCTAAATTGGGAAACAATGCATAATTTCAAAATATCATCTTCGGTCAATTCTTTAGCTTGTTTTATTTTTCCATTTCCCATTTTATACGACAAATAAATTATTTCTAAAATTTTAGTTTTAATTATTTTGTATAATCGAATTTTTCATAATTGATTTTTTCTTTATTCTAAAAGTTAGTAATTATAATTTAGATTTTTAAATGCTAAAGGCACATTTGAATTAAATAATTTTTTTAATTATTGAATTTCAAATGTTTTAAATCAAGTGACTAGTGACGGTATCCATGCAAAATTCATGATTTAAAAAATGTTTTTCTTTTTTTTTAATAAAATTTTACCTTTAAAGGTAGATTTATAAATTAAATAGGGAAATTAAAAGAGTGACTAATTTAAAGATAAACTCTTTTTAATTTTTTCAATTAAAGATTATTGATACAGGCTTCTGAATTTGTTTAATATCAAAAATATATTCTGAAATTTTAAATTTTAGTAAAATTGAAAAATTAGCGATTAATTGCTAAAGCGAATTTTTAAGTAGAAATATTGATTGTTGTAACAATAAAGGTTGAATATTTTTTAGAAAATTTTCAAAAGAAAAAAATTAAATAAATACTTTTACATAAAACTAATTAATGCCTTCCTTAATGTTTAATTAAATTTTCATTTTAAAATAAATCAAAATTATTTGAAAATTAATTAAAATAAAAAAGAATAATTTTAATTGATTACAAAAAAAAGATTACTTTAAAGATTAATAGGTTTTCTTTTCTAATTTGTGGTGACTCAGTATCAAAACAATTATAAAACCAAGTCAAGAAAATTTTTCATTGCTTAAAAAATTTTAGAAAATGTTTAAATTTATTGAATAAAAAACAAAGAAAAGAAGTAACAAATGGGGTTCAAAAGAATCCTCCGGCCTTTGAGTGTTAAGTCATGCATAATGCATTTTTTTTTCGATTGATTTTTATTTGAGCTCTTAAAAGTTATACTGATATTATCAAATGGTAAAAAAGAATCATGCTATTAATTTTTTGATTCAATTAGTTTTTCAATTAGAAATAGTTAAAACAAAATAAAGTCAATTTTTCCGGGTTTTTTTTCTTTCTTCCATGATTTTTGTCATATACAAATAATTATATAAATTTATAAAATTTCAATTTTATTGAAAAGTATTTAATTAAAAAATTGTCAAAATAAAAATTAATTTTATTTTTTTTGCCTAAAAAAATAATAATTCCTATATTGATATTATAATTTTTTAATTGAAAAAGACGAAACATAAGTATCGTCTCTCTCTTTCTTCTTTTTTTTTTTAAAAATGGTCACAATCATTTATTTTGGAAGGAATCTGTTCTTTAAATTTGAAAAATGATATAAAATTTTATAGTTTCATATCTCTTTAGTTCTCAAATTATTTCATAAATTTTTAAATTTCAAATTCTTTGAAAATCATTTAATTCAAGACTAAAAAATACTCCTTCTAAGATTGTAAATTGAAATAAAAACATAATTAAATATTGATAATTGAAAGCATGTTGCATGAAAATAAACGTATACCATGAATAAGTACTCTTGTTTGTGTTTAATTATTAAAAAAATAATCTTTTACATAGGGTATTTTTTTCAAGTTATTTTTAATTTATAGAAAAAAAAATTTAATTAAATTTAAAATCATGGATTTTTTTTTATTTTATTTTTAATCATTCCATCACCTTTGAAGCGTTAATTGAAATAAACAATTAAAATGATTAATTTTTGATTTTTATCATTAAAAAAAAAGCATGGCATTTTTTTATCATTTTTACTTTGAATAAAAAAATAATTTAAAGCATTTTAAAACTAATTTTTTCTAATCTAATTAGTTAAAGATAAATTTTTTTGAATGATGATTCTTTTACGCTTCTTTTTAAGCACATTTCTTATTCAAAATCATAGCAACCATTATTGCTGGTTATAATGAAAAAAATTAAATTAATGTGATGATCTTAAAAGGCCTAGAAGACTTTAAATTTCAACTAGAAAGGACGATAATCAAATAATATAATATTAGATAACTTGCTTTCATCAATGGATATTCTAAGATAAGATTTGATAATTGTACTTCGACAGAACAATTTTTATTACCTGCTCGAGCCAGATTAGTGAAAGAATTGTTTCAATAATAAGTTATAAAAATGTTATTTTTCTCTGCAAACAAGCAAGATTTATTTCAAATATATATAATTGCCTTTTTCAGAGCAAATAAATTTAATAATAAGAGCCGCTGATCAGTTCTTAATGACTTTTAGATCAAAAGCTATTAAAAAAACACTCAAATTTGATTTTTTGAATTTCTTCAAAAATATCTGGTAGACTTTTAGTCTTATCTTGCGAAGCTACAGTCCAAATATTTTCAAATTTTAACCTAGCATTAAGTATAAAAAAGACTTTAGATAAAACATAAATTTGATTTATTTTTAGAAAAATATTATCAAAATTTTAAAAAAAACTTCATAAGTAGTACTATTTACTTTTAGAAAGATGAAATACCCAATAACGAATTTAATGTTAAAAAATTACGCTAATATTTACGTAAATATTAACGATTAATATTAACGCAAGATTTACCTAAATCAAAATTTTTACTTTTTTTAAGGAAATCTTATCAATTATCGACTAAAATCTTTTTGATGCTCTATTTATTGTCCTTTTCTTGGATAAAAATGATGATTATTTTTTATGTAAGATTAAAGAGTGAATTTTTTGTTTTTAAAATTTTATTTTAAAGTTTGTATTTTTCAAGAGTTTGTATTCATCTTTTTAATTTAAACAAATTTCATTTAAAAATTCTTCATCAATTTCTTTTTTTTTTACAATACGATGTTCTTCTTTTTTCATAATTTTACATAAGGAAAAAATTTGAAAAATAATAGAAAAAAATCAAATCAAGTTAATATTTTTCTCAATTAAGAGTTAATTTATGATATTAAAAATTTTTTTTAGATTAAAAACGACTGTAATTTGATAGAAATTTTTCTAATATTTTACTTTTTAAAATAATGAATTTTTTTTTGAAAAATAATAAAATTGCGATTTTTAATCTTTTCAAAATACACTATTTTTTTAAGTTTTTTGTGTCCGATATAAGTGGGTTTTCAATTTCTTGAAATTTAATCAAAATTTTAAATTATAACTTAGCAAAATCTGATACAATAATTTATTCATAAATAAGAACCATATGATTTTAGAAACTGAGATAAATATATCGCACCCAATTCATACACACATTTAAAAAACATTATTCATAATTTTTTACTCCAGTTAATTTCAGAGTTTTTCCATTAATTTATTGATCAACAAGTCCAATCCGGTTTAATATTTCAAAAATATTATTTTAACTTTTGTTTTATAAATCTAAAAAATAAACTAAGATTACTAAAAAATACTAATTAAAAAATTGATAAATAAATTGATCTATTTTTAAAAATCAAATCCAAATCTCGGCTCATTAAATAAACAAGACGTCTGCTTTGAATCGGACTCTTAATGATAAGCATTTCATAAATTTTAGCTATTGAGTCTACTATTGATAAAATTGGAAACATGTGTGCTTTATTAGTAAAATAAAAAAATCAACCTTTCGAGCTAATTTAGCGCCGGAACATTACGGTATAGCTAAAATTTGAATAGTCTCTACAAATACCATATCTAATTGAATACAAAAATATTTTTAGTTACAAATGAGCTTGATATTCAGCAAGAATTCTTATCAATACCACCGCACTGTTATCAGGAAGTTTATATCTTCAACTTGCCTGCATGAATTCAACTTTTAGTCGAGTAATTTGTTGAGCCAAATTGTATTTTTTTATGGAAATTTCAGTTAGGCAACAAGAGGTTTCTAGAATAGCTTAAATTTGCATTCAAACAGAAAATAAATATTAATTATTAGCAAAACGATTCAAGTCCTGATTTTTCTAGCTTACCTAAATAAGCTAAAATGAAATAAATAATCATTAAATATCGATAAATTTCACTTGGATCATTCAACACTCAAAGATTTAACAATACAAATTTTATTTTTTCATTCTTTTTAAGTAATAACAAATCATTTCTAAACTAGATTTGTAAAAATATTCTAAATTAGATTTCAATGTTATATTAGATGAATAAAATTTTTTATTTAAGCTATAGAAAACTTGTTCAAAAATATTAAAAATAAAATGCATACAAAAAAATATTGGTTTACGTTTTTATTATTTTTTATTTCTATTCTTCAAGTCAGAGCAGGTAAGCTTTTTATCATATCAAAGTAAAAAAAAGATAAATAAATTTATTAAATTAAAAGATTCGATAGAAGATTGTCGAAACTCGATTTTTGGATGTTGTCCTGATGGAATCACTCCTGCCGCTGGTCAAAATCACGAAAATTGTGAACTTGTTGAATCAGAAAAAAGTTGTTCCTTATCCGAATACGGATGCTGTTCAGATGGTGTTACTGCCGCTACTGGACCAAATCAAGAAGGATGCCATGATCAATCATGTCAAGTAATGCAAAAAATCTAAAAAAATAAGCATTAAAATTTTTTTAGAATTCTCTGTTTGGATGTTGTCCTGATATGAAAACTACTGCGAAAAGTGAAGACAAGTCAGACTGTCCCAAAACAAATGAGAAATATTCTAGTTACAGTTACAATTTAAAATCGTGTTCAGAATCTGAATATGAGTGCTGTCCTGATGGGTTAACTCCAGCAAATGTATGTCTTTAACAATCTAAAATTTATTTTTCTAATTTAAATTTTTAGGGTCCTAATTTTAAAGATTGTGCCGAAGACAGTTCTCTTATTCAAATCAAAAATCAAAAGTCAAACATTAGTAAATTTTGAAAATTTTATTAAATTTAAAATTTGAATTTTATTTTAAAGATATTTGTAGTTTACCTGAGCCTGAGAGAACATGCTTCAATTATTCGATAAAATGGCGCTTCGACATGGACGAAGGTCGATGCGTTCAATTTTGGTTTGGTGGATGCAACTTGAATGAAAATGTTTTTGAAACAGAAGCTGAATGCGATATGCAGTGTGTAAATCCAAAAGATACAAAAGTATGTGAATTACCTCCTGTCAGTCCTACAAAATTAATTGATACTCCAACATGCCAACAAAATCTAACTAGATATTTTTACGATGTAAATAGTGCATCTTGCCAGAGTTTTTCCTATACAGGATGTTATGGAAATGGAAACAACTTTTTGAATCTTGAAGAATGTGACCGAAAATGTCAATTACCTCTTCTTTCCGGTAATTTCTATAATTTTATTTGACTTAAAAAAAATACAGTGCAAATAATACATTTTGTTTATGGGTGGTATTTAATCGATCTCTAGAATTACTTAAATGATCTCCAAAATAAATCTCTATAATTAATTATTTGATACCTTAAATTAATTATTTGATAACACGTATTAATATTTATGATCTCTATTCATTTTTGGTCTCTTAAATTAATTATTTTTACTCATTAATTAATTGAACAATCTCTTATTTTTAATTATTTGGTCTCCTACATAAATATATTAAAGCAATATAATACTGAATCTACGATACAGTATTATATTACGTTAGGGTTTTTACATAATACGATACAGATTTACAAATAAATAATAAATAATAATACTGAATCTGGTTCCAAAGAACAATATCGTAAATGAATGTATTTCTAATCAAACAATTAAGAGATACATCAACGCGGTAAATAAATAGATTTTAAATCATTTGTTGAATTCAAAAAAATATATACTAAAACATGGTGTATTTCATTAGACATAAATACAAATGAATCGAATTGGTTATTGAATGGGAAATGTAGTTGCCCAGCTTATTTAAAATCAAATAAATGTAAACATTTGATAGCTATAGCTGTAAGAAATAAATACATTAAAATTCCAATTGAAGCTAAAAATGTTTCAATCGGTCAAAAAAGAAATAGAGGTCGTCCAACTAAAGCCAAAAAGGCATTTGAAAAAAATGTTGAAGAAATATCTCAACAAAAAAGACAACTTATATTAAATGAAACAACAGATGAAGAAGATGAAATTGAAATAGTTGATTCTCAATATCAAAAAAAAGTCAACAAGGGTCGTCCGAGCAAAAAGCAAAGAGTTGAAACAACTGATAAGGACACTATTAATGAAGTTGATAAGGTCCCTGAAGTCACTAAAAGGAGAAGAGGTCGCCCCAAAAAAAATTAATTTTTATATTTTTATTTGAAATTTTCTATTTTTCTGACTTACTTTTATTTTTTATCTTAATATAATTAAATTTAAAGAAATAAAATTTGGAGATCAAATCATTAATTTCTGCTATCATTTTTATTTAATTAGGAGATCATTTTAATTTTTTTTTAGAGATCATTTAATTATTTTAAGGTATCAAAAATAATTAAATTAAGTGATCAAAAATTTTTGGAGATCATTTAAGTAATTATAGAGATCGTTTAAATTTATCCCTTTGTTTATGAACATTTAATCATTTGATAGATTTATTTTGATTTTCCTGTATTCACACTTTTAATTATTGCACTTTTTTGTTTTATATTCTATGAAAATTAGTCTGATTAATCTGGGTACAGAATGAATAAACAAAATAATAAAACTTAAAGACTGTGACAACTAAGAAACACGAATCGAACACTGGAATCTATTTTTCTGTTGTTAGAATTTTAAATAAATTTTCGTTCTTAAATTCCATATTAGCTATTACCATAATCCTATGAAGATAAGTGCCTTCCTGAGACCTCTATTTGTAAAGTGAAACAATTTTTTTAATGCTTCATCCCAAAATTTTACCAAAACACATCTTATTTGACAAAATTTTCTGTCAGCTTAGTGTCTAAATTCTTCAATAAAGACATTTTAATACTCAAAGACCTGAGAGATTTTTCGTCCCGTTTTATTTGACTTGTTTTTTTACTTTTTTTCAATGAAAATAAAAATTTTATAATATTTTTGATTTAAGATATTATTGAAAAAATAAATTAAAAAAATATTAATAAATTTATTGAATTAAAAACAAAGAAGGGAAGTAGCAAAAGGGGTTCAAATGACCCCTCCGGCCTTTGAGTGTTAAGAATGTAGATTACTAAAACATATAAAAAGTGATAAATTTTCACACAATTTTTTTTTTCAAAAAAAGTTAATCAAAACATAAAAATCATTTTTTAATCTTTTAAAAAAAGATTATTAAAATATTAGATAAGTTTTTTATCAACAAAATGGATATTTTTATCGAAAATAGAGCATCGGCTAGTGTTACCATGGGTTGAGGTCCCTTTTGGATATCTCTTGAAAAAGAATTCGAGTTCCACGTCAGATTTTAAATTTGTCAAAAAAACCTAATCTATTTTTTTTCTTATTTTTAACAAACAAACAAAAAAATTTAAACAATAATTTCTAAAAATTATTTACGTTTTAGTCATCCATATTTTATTTCATTTATGTTTTAATAAGCTTTTTGAAGAATTATTTCTTTTCTACATTTTATCATATATTTTATTTTTTTTTAACATCTTGTTTTTTTCAAATTATACAAACAAAGTTTATGTTTTAAATTTTGATTTTCACCTTTTTTATGTTTAGTAATCTTCTTCCGAGGGTTAAGAGGGCATAATTTGCAAAGGAATAAAAAAAGGGAATTTTTTATTAAAAGCTTTAATTCCCCATCAGTTTTTATCATTAAGATAATTCACAACTAAATTTCATTCATTCATTCAAAAATTTCAAAACAAAAAGAATAAAACACTTTTTATTTCACCTACTGTGGAAGGCTGCAGAGTCTTGCACAGTTTTTTAAAGTATTCAAAATAAAACGCAATTAATTTGCACATATTTGGCAAGCATTTACTGTAGGTAAAACAAAAGGCGCTTAACTTTGTTTTGCAGAACAATTTTTTTACTATTATAAAAAAGTTGAAATTTTGTTTATTTTGAAATAGAATTTTTAAATGAAATTTCACACTGTTCAAAAAAGCTTTAAAGAGTCCAAACATTGATATATGTTGTCATAATTTTGAATTAAATATATCTACTTCTCATCAAAATTAATTATCAATCTGAAAAGCCATTCATCTAAACTGGTTTTCGGTTACAATTTTAAATTAAACAAAAATTTAATTTAAATTAATTTAGAAAAATGCTCTATAATACCTGAAAAGGGTCCATGCCGTGGTGACCATGAACGATGGTTCTTTGATTTAAGGATTGGCCAATGCAAAAAATTTTCTTATGGCGGTTGTATGGTTACCAAAAACAACCATCTTTCTGAAGCTGATTGCTTTAATTCATGCGTAAGACCCAAGCAAAAAAGTAATTTAAAAAATTTTATTTCTTTTTTTAACTTTTTAACAATTCAAGGTGTTTGTCTTTTACCAAAAATAATTGGAAACTGCAATGAAAAAATAGAGTCATGGTATTACGATTTTAAAGAGGGAAAATGTGAAAAGATGCTCTATAGCGGATGCAATGGAAATTTGAATAGATTCGAAACTAAAGAAGCTTGTGAATATACTTGTCAAGGACTTGACGACTACCGTAATAAAATTTAATCATTCTAAATTAATTATTCTAATTTTTTAATTTTATCCAACTAGCTAAGTCAAAAATAACTGAAGATATTTGTCTTACTCCTAAAGTTTCTGGCTCATGTCATATTAAATTACAAAGATGGTATTATAATTCAACTACAGATATGTGTCATCAATTCACGTATACTGGTTGTGATGGTTCTCCTAATAATTTCGAGAGTGAACCCGATTGTAGAACAACTTGTAATGCTAAAATTATTGGTAAGTTAAAAAATTAATATTAATTTAAAATATATCAATGAAAATTTAAAGCACAATAAATGTTTTATTTAAAATATATTTGATTGATTCCAATTATTTCAAATAAGCTAAAACTTTAAAAGTCAAATTCTGTTTTCAGCTTATTTACAAAAATAATATACCAACCAAGTTCTAAAACAATTTTTTTTAATTAACAATTGGTGAGATTACATGTCTTCTATGAATGTATTTATTTTTGATAGCAGTTCTTTTGTTTAAAAATTAAATTCATAGCAAATGGAAGTTGCTATACTTGTTTGAAACTCATATGATGATTATGGCACATTAGAATCTAAAACCAGGCTTGTTTTTGAGTCATAAGTCAGTCATATTTAGTCAATGACTTAATTTTTTGTGACTTAGATTTAAAAAGTCTGTCTGAAACTTAAAATTAAATTTTTGAATGCTAAATTTTCTATTAAAAAACTGATTACTAAAATTTTTATTTAAGATCCTTGTCAACTTCCATCTGACCCTGGAACTTGTGGAGACTACAAAATTTATTGGTATTATCAAAAAAATTCTAAGGAATGCGAAAGATTTTATTACGGAGGTAAAAAATAATTCATTTAGAATTTTAAAAACAAATTCATTTTTTTATTTAAGGTTGTGATGGCAATTCGAATAGATTTGATTCTCAAGAAGCATGCGAAATTGGCTGTAAGCTAAGTTCAGATGAAAAAGAAGTAATATTGAAGCTTCCAAAAAAATGCCAAGAACCAGTTGACCAAGGAACTAACTGCTCTGAGTTGACAACTAAATGGTATTTTAACATGCAAGCAAAAATGTGCTATTCGTTTCAATATTCTGGATGTGGATCGGAATTTTCTAATCGATTTGACTCAAGTGAAGACTGTTCTGAGACTTGTGTAGATGTTTTAAATTCAGATAATACCACTGAAATTGTTGCTACTTCAACAATGATTACTTCAACTGAAATTCCGATTGATGTGTGCGATTTACCACTTGAACAAGGAAATTGTTCTCAAACCATTTCAAAATGGTATTATGATCCCAAACTAAAATATTGTTTGCAATTTAACTTTACTGGGTGTCATGGTAATGAGAACAAATTCGAAAATAGACAACAATGCGCTGAAATTTGCGAGATTCCAAAGAAAAAAGGTATGATTTCAAATTTCATTTAGCTTAATTTAAATATTTAAAAAATTTTGAAGAAATATGCTATTCGAACAAGGCTCAAGGCCCATGTGACCAATTCCAAATAAGATGGTTCTACGATTCCGACACTCAATCTTGTAGAGACTTTCACTATGGAGGTGTGAAAAAAAATCTCAATTTTTAAATTAAATTCATTAATTTTTTTAATAAGGTTGTTTGGGAAATAAAAATAATTTTCTATCATTACTTGAGTGCAAAAATTTCTGCTGGGATTATTTAAGTGAGGAATCAAGAAATCAAGTTTATGTAGAATTATCTCAACCAGTATTGACTACTACTACTCTAGGTTTATTTTTTTTTAAATATAAATTTTATTTAAAGATTATTTTATAAAAAAACAAGTTATTAATTAATTATAAATTCAAGAAATGACAACAACCATTACGGATAAATGCAGTCTTCCCAAAGATGAGGGAAATTGTGATGATGAACTAACTAGATGGTATCATGACACAAATAGCAAAGAATGTCAACAATTTTCATTCACAGGCTGCGGTGGAAATGAAAATAACTTTGAAAGCAAGGATCAATGTCTGTCTGAATGTTCTTATGGTTATCTTAACACTGGTCTAATTGATTGTAGGCTTTGAAAACAATCAAAATTATTTTAAAAAAAGTTTAAAAATTTATCTCTAGATGACATCCCTTGTGAGGCGGTGCCTGACATTCTTCCTGAGTGCATTGACGATAGAAATGGAGAAATTTTAGCTGATAAACTAACCGATAACGAAAATTCTGTCTGGTTTTTTGATATTATGTCACAAATGTGCCGGTCAATTCAATACGAGTGCATAAATGCACCTAATTCAAATAGATTTCATTCTTTAAACGAATGCAGATCTCAATGTTTGCCAAATATCGATGAAAATAAAACTCAAGGTGAGGAAAAAAGAGCTTATTTTTTTAGACTTGTTGAAAATCGATTATAAAATCATAAAAATTATTTTAGATGACTGCTTATTGCCGTTTGAAAATGGTAATAAATGCAGTTTACAAATTTGGAAATGGTATTACGATTCAAAAAACGGACAATGTCATTTATTTAGCTATTCAGGCTGTCATGGAAATAATAATAATTTTCCATCTTATAAAGATTGTATGGTCCTATGTGCCGGTGTAGGTAATTAGGACAATATATGATTTATAAGTTTAGATTTTTAAAATTAACTAATTAACTAACTAATTAAACTAACTAAAACTACTAATTTTTAAAATTTTTTTTGCTCGCTTCAAAAATGGATTTTTATTTTGGAAAATTTTTTATTATTTTTATTTTATTTTAGAGGCTGATTGTCCCTCGATGGATGAATGTCATTTAAATTGTCCATACGGCAGGGTTATAAGTGACAATAAGTGTGAATTATGTGAATGTATAAATCCATGTGAAGAATACTATTGTGATTATCTTCATCAGTGTGTTGTTGAAAATTCAAGACCAACCTGTAGACTTAGTAAGTACAGTTCAAAATTTAATCAAAATCATCATTAGATTAATTAGAAAATTAACAATATTTGTTTTCAAAACCAAAAATTAAATTTTAATTTTTTAATGATACAAATTAATCACTTAAAAAAAGGTTTCATAAAAATAAACCTTGTTGTATCTATGATCAAGCAATGTTTATCGAGTTTATTTAAAAGCTTTTTTGACTTTAAGTTCATGTCACAGGTTAAAAACGTGTTCGATATAAAAAGACATGTCTTAATTTTTTTATGACATGTCTTAGAAATCGAGAAATTGCATTTGTTATTTTTATTTTTAAATTATATATAAGATTTTGCATTTCGTTAAACATTTTTTAATTGATCAGTAAAAAGGCAATAGTAAGCTAATCTTTAAAATATAAACCATTATCATTAGTCTTATTAGCGATTAGTTCGATTCTTCTCTTTTACCATTCAAATATTTAAAATCCAAAAAACTAATGAAATCCTTTGGCTTCATTGTGGATGAGGGAAAAGTTAGATTACTTCTAGCTTTTGTATTTTCGCCATTGCTTTTCTAGCTGCATGTAGATGTAGTGTTTTCTTAAAGAAAGGATATTTTTCTCGAAGAGACATTCGTTATAATTGTTCAAAATAAAGGGATGAAGATAAAAAAAAACATTTAACACTAGAAGAACCAAGCATTTTTTCACGTATTTTAAATTAATTAATATTTTATAAAAAAACTTTAATAGTTTTATAAAGTAATATCATTTTTTAAAGAAAATTTTAGAATCTAAATAAATCAAAAAAGATATATTCATTTGAAAAATCTTTTCAAAAGATACGAGGGTTTACATATTTTTCAAACGAATCAAAATGACTCCTTTGGTGCTTCTAGTGTTAGAACGTGACTCAAGCATAAACTAAAATTGATTTTTAAAAAAATTCATATCAAAACATAAACTAAAAATTTAAATTCTGTGAATAAAACATTTATTTAATTTTATTGTTTGAGTCAATATTTAATAATGTGAATAAAACATATACATTTTTATAAATTTTTAACCCAAAAAATTAATCAAATTACAATTCCTAATTATTCTAATTCATACAATGGACCTGCTTCTGACCTTTTTTTTATTTACTCTTGCTTACAAATCGTTTAGTTTATATATCCGGAAAGTCAATACCATCGATAAAACATCCTATACAATGAATACAAATTGCCGAGTCCAAAAAATAGCTACAAAAAGTACACTCTGTCAGAAGCAATCGGTATTAATTTGAACAGAGTGTTTGTCATGACATTTGTAATTCTTGAATCTGTCTCACCCAGTCTAATTATTGAATCTAATATTTTTTTGCTTCTTGTTTCACTATAAATTTACCCAAAGCACAAACTGGGGTTTCTTTATAACAAACATTTAAAGCATGACCGTCTGGAACCAGCTCAAAGTGCTTTAAACCATGAAAATTCCGAAAAATACAAAACATCATATTTTAATAAAAGCGTTTACTTTTCAGGACTATCTGATGTTGTTTAGATGGGTCAAAACATTGATTCATTTTGTTATAATTTTGAAAATAGATCTAATTCTCATCACAAGTAATGATCCGTCAGAGAGCCGTTCATCTAAAAGAGTTTTTCAATTTGAGAATCAAAAGCTTAGCTAAGGCCTGTATGCTTATAGGCCTTTTTCCCAATAATGCTGTAACAGGACCAAAATTTTAAAAAATTTTCATTTTATTAAAATTTTTAAAATTAAACAAACAAAAAGTTTAACATATTTTTTTGAAGAGCGTTCAATTTTTTTTATTTTAAAATTTTATCTGGCCTTAAGTAATAGAATTACAAGGATGCCAGAATCATAAATGCTCAACCTTTTAAAAAATGCAAAATTTTATGAAGCAACTTAGTACACGTAATTAAAAGCTTAATTTTTTTCAAGATTTTCGCTTTATCTTCTAGTTTTTACTACTAAGTTTTTTTTATTTTCAGATAAATTAGCTCCCAAAAATATCACTATATTTCAAGAATATTTCACTTAGATTTTTGCTTGTTTTTATTTAAATTATTTTCCGTTGAAATTGAATTTAAAAAAATTTTTAATTGTCTCTAAATAACTTAATTGGATCGATAGATAGCTCTGGTTTAATTATGATAATCTATAATAGATAGTTTAAAAAATTAAAGTTTTTCTTTTTTTAAAAAGGAAAGCTTTAGTAATTTTTAAAAGGGGTAAAAATTAATTAAATTGAAATTTTTTTATTTTCTAATTTTCTTAAAATTATTCTTTTTTTAGAAAACAAATTAGGAATATGTCCAGAACCATCATTAACCCAGTATGATTTTTCACTTAATTGTGAAAATAGCTGCAGAACCGATGCAGATTGTGAGTCTGATTTAAAGTGTTGTCAAAATGGCTGTTCAAGTCTTCAGTGTACGAAACCAAACCTTGGTAAAAGCCAAAAAAAAATTTTTGTTAAAAAATCTTAATAAATTATTTTTAAGACAGAGATCCTGTAATAGAAGAGTTTAAAATAAGTGTTGAGATAAACGAAGGAGAAACTTTGGAGCTACCATGCAAAGCCTCTGGCTATCCAATCCCGACTATTACATGGTACAAATCAACACGAGAAATTACATTTGATAATGGTGATGAAAGAATTTCACTTTCGGAGGACAAGTCATTGATTATAAGAAATGTGTCTGAACTAGATGAAGCTGAGTATAGCTGTCGAGCTAGCAATTCAAAAGGCAGAGACGATATCAAACAAAGCAGAGTTATCGTAAATGGTATATTTTTAATTGTGATTTAATTTTGGCTTATGAGCTCAACTAATCCTGAATGCTTTTTGTTTTAATTTTTATTTAATTAACAATTTAAACTAACATTTTTAGTTAATATAGAATGGTAAATGGGACTAATCAAGTGAGGTTATTTTTTAACTTTTAAAAATATTTAGTTTACGCGGAAATAACTCATGGATCATATGAAAAATATGTCATGACTGGCTTTGATGCTGTACTGCACTGTAATTTCACTGGTCGCCCATTTCCGAAATCTCACTGGTACTTCAATGGATCTAATGAGCCTATAAAACCAAATCCATATAAATACACAATTTATCCATATTTTATAAAAATAAAAAGATTTAACAAAAACGATGAGGGAATTTACACGTGTAGACTAGATGCTGAGACTAGAAAAACCTCAGAAATAAATGTCACTTTAATCGAAGCTGGTAAGTTTAAACAATATTTATCTTTTGGTTTGGAATTGCTAATAAAATTAAAGACATCTTTATTTAGTCTTACTTTATTCAATTTTTTTCCAAATATAAAGAAAAATTATTATTTACCAATTTCAAAAAGAACCTTTATACAATGGTGCTACGATAACTTTATTTTAGATAAATTTAGCTGAATAGTTTAATTAAATTGTTATTTATTAAATACTAAAAACTGTGAGTTTTTGGTTTTTGTTCGAACAATTACAGATTTTGAGTGCAATTATCCGAATCTTGACTTTAAATTCAATATTTATAGAATTTTAAAAAAATAATTAAAATTACATAAAATATATAGAAAAATTAATAATAATTATGGTAATTAAAATATTAAGATATTTAAAACTTTGTAAATTTTTGCCTTTATTTAATTTATCAACTTTTTAATTTTTTAATTTTAATTATTAGAATCAGTTAAAATAAAAAAATCAATTATTTAGAAATATCTTTAATGAAAGAAAAACATCGAAATATTAAAAATTAAATTTTTTGAATTTTTTTATTTCAAGTTCCTGGCGAGGTCAATTTTGTATTTAGCAAAATATCTGGAAATGAAGGTTCAAGTGTAATTCTTCCCTGCGAAGTAAAAGGTGAACCTATGCCTTCGATTACTTGGCATAATCCAAATTATGAAGCCATATCTTTCGACTCAGATAAATTTGAAATTATCAATATTACAAATTTGAAAATAAATTTTCTTAGTCAAAAAGATAACGGCATATACAGATGTTATGCACACAACGACTTCTCAAATAATCATCTTAGAAAAAAATTTGGATCAATTTTTTTGAATGTCGACTGTAATGTTTAAATTTTTACTTATATTTTTTTGACTAAATACTTTAAATTAGCTAAGCCAGTGATAACTTCAACGTCAGAAATCATCACCAAAAATCAATCAAATAATGTAATCTTTGATTGTATATCTTTTGGATGGCCAAAACCAAATATTAACTGGTATCATGAAAATCAATTGATAGTTCAGAATTCATCAATTGAAGAAGAGCATTCTTCAAAAATTGTCTTTTATTACAACGGAAGTTTGTTAATCAAAAATTTAAAGCAAAAGGATTCTGGAACATATTCATGTCAAGCTTATAGTTTAGAAAAATTTAAACCAGCTATATTAAATCACACTTTAAAAGGTAAAATTAAGATTAAAAAAATATTTTATTTAATTCCATAAATTGATTACTTCATTCAAGAATTGAATTCTTAAAAAAAACTATCATATTCCTTAATTTCTAATTTATCAAAAAAATTTGAAAAGTGTTGATTCCTTGTATTTTCTTAAACACATATAAATAAAAGAGTATATTTTTGATGGAGTAAGTTAAAAGTTTTTAATTTTCTATTTACCATTTTTTTATCTGGAAAACCATTTGAGCATCAACAACAGATGATATTAAAAGTTCGCTACAATAAATAAAAAGGATATAGATAAAAATAACAGTAAAATTAGATGAGGTTTTTACAGGTAAAAATTAACTAGTTAATATTTTTTAAATTTAGTTAAATTATAATTAAGTTACTTATTTTTTTACTTTAATTTAGTTTAGTTAATTGAATAAATATAAATGACCAAACAGCCAAACACACATCGTGGTTTACAATACTAGGTCTGTGAATTTATTTATATTTTTTTTTCTAATTGTATTAAATGATTAAAAAAAATTAAATTAAAAAAGAGAGCTTTTAACTGAAATTTATTGTAATGGTTTAACGAAAGATGTATTATTACTTACATAAAATTCAAACACTTTTAACTTAAGAATGGTAAAAGCCATTTATAGGATTTATTTTTTATCAAATCCTTATTTATTTTCTATAAAAAATTATTCCAAGTTTTCGCTGACTTACACCTTTTTTGTTGCTTCAATTTTTGAGTTTAGACAGCTTTTTTTTTGCTTCATAATGTTTAATGACTAGATTTTTTTAATTTTAATTCTTTCAGCACCAGTTAACATTTTCTTCAAAAAAAACTTTCTAATATTTTATTTTCTACAAAAATATTGACCATTGTTGCAAACATTTTTGGTTGCTTAACAAAGCATAACTTAGAGTAAATAACTGAATAGGATATTTCCGTTTTTAAATTACTAAGGTAATAATAATAATAGTTAATATACTACGCACAAAGCAGAAAGACTATCGTAGTCCTGCTATAGTAGACTTTTTTGTAGTTTCTACCGACATTTTCCAATCTGATTTTGAACTGGTTGGTTGAACTTGCTATGACAATCGACGTTGGCAGCGCATT
>PJRA01000011.1:2402976-2414741 GCA_016987375.1 Brachionus koreanus | reverse complement strand
TTTTATTTTTACTATTTAATTAAAATAATGAGGAGGTATTTATAATAAATAAATAAAAAGTCAAAGTCCAAAACTAAGTTATAAGAATAATCTTTTTTCATCGCATGATTAATAAACATCTGTGGAATGCTGTAATATAGTAAAGCCTAAAGTGTTTATTTTGAATTTTTGATGTGATTATTTTGTGTTTCACAAACTCTCTGAATCTAACTCTTTTTTAACAAATATAGTTTTAAATCTTAACTTGTAGAAAGCCCAATTTTCTACCTTTCTTTCAGAATTGCTTTTTTTAACAAATTCTTTTTTAGGATCAAAAGTGAGCAAAAAAGGGGCAAAGTTTATAGAAACATACAAAATTTTAATAAAACATATAAATTGTGAATCAAACATAAACATAATTTTATTTTTTAAATTGCTGATTAACTCATAAATTTTTTTTACATAAAAGTTAATAAAACATAAACATTTTTTTAAAACAAAAAAAAGTTGTAAATATCTTCATATTCTTCATTCTTTTCCATTTCAACAACAAAACGCATCAAGAACTCGCATTTTATGACCATCAACTTATTGTTCATAGATAGAACACTTGTTTAAATTGCCGTGAACAGATGTTACTTTTTGATACTGCTTGAAAAATATTCAAGTTCCAGCTCAGAATTATTAAATTTGATCATAAAAATCGATTCAATTTTTGGTCTCATTTATCTAATGAAAAAAAAAATTTGTGTTTTATTTTAAGTTCATAAAAATTTTTCACATAATAATTTACTCACTTTTTATTTTTATTATGTGTTTACGAAATTATGTGTTTATTTCTATGTTTCAATAATAATTTACAAAAATTAATATTCATTTTTGAAAGGATTCAAAATTTAAAATTTTCAACGTTTTTAATGTTTTATTAATCCTTATCACCAAAAAAAGCATTAACAGTCAAAGGTTTTTTATGCTTTATATTTTTGGGAACGTTCATCAGTTTTTCAAAAATCAAATTTTATTTCAAATATTTATTTTAAGAAACAGATTTTTAAAGTTTTAGGTTTATATGATTTAATCTTTATAAGATATATGAGAATAAAGATAGTTTCAAATTGTCACCAGTCCTTTGAGTGTTGTTTTAGTCATTTAAATGTCCTCAGCTGGTTTTTAATGCAAAGTACAAAAGTCTGGTAGACCGGTTTGAAGCTGTAATCAATAATGTATCAGTGCTTAAAAATAATTTCAGGCTTTTAAGTTTATAACATTTTTCGGGAGTAAAATTTTGCGCTATTTAGCTAAATTTTTTCTACAAATTAAAAATTCTATAATTTTCACTTTTTTATCAATTATCCATACAATCAATCAATTTTATTTAATTGATATCTAATAACTTGGCTCCTATTTTACACATTTTGAAAACTTTAAATTAAAAAAGACTTTTTCTATGTTTATTTGATTGTTTAACAGAAAAAAACTAACTCCTCCTAACTTTATTTACAAATCTTTTAACATGGCGAAGACTTTTTCTCAAGTTAAACAATTTTCTCCAGAAAAAAAAGTAATTTTAAAAAATAGCTGTGAATAATCTAAAAAATTTATTTTTATTAAAAAAAATACTTTTCATAGATTTTCTTACTTTTTCCTAAAAAAATATTTTCTTATCCACAAGCAAAAAGATGGTACACGTTTGTTTAGAGAAATTTAAATCTGATCTGATGTCTCAAAAAGTTAGAATTCAATTTATTTTAGATTTTAAAATGACCGCTCTTTGCTTAAATGTAGGCAGAGACACGTTTTTTGGTAGAAAAAATCAAATTCTTACAGATTTCACTTGGAATTTTCAGCCATTCTTAATTCAGCACTTGCTTTAAATGGTCGACTGAAGTTAACTTATAATTCAGCAATTTATGACCATGAATTTTCAATCGGATTGAGATCATGTGATTTTGGACACAATGGAAGAATTCTGTAATCATGCTCTCTAAACTGGTCTTTCATCGAGGTGGCTGTATGAACATTTGAACTGTCATGTTTCAAAATCCACTCAACAAAATCAAGCTCCATTAAAATCTGTACGAATGGTATTTAAATGGTTTTCTCAGGTGTCTATGTAAACATATTGGTTTATTCTACCAGTGAATGTCATTCCACTCCATTCTTGTATTTTCAATCTAGTCAAAAATTATAAAAATACTAACAGTTTAGTCTGAGCATCTACAAAATCATCAAATATCTTCATAATTTTATCATCATGATAATTTTGCCATTGATCTTTTAAGATAAAAATTAATGTTTAAATTTAGTTTTAATTTAGGAAACAATAAAAATATTATGTGCAAAGCTTGGCAACAAATTATAGCTTTTTTAAAAAACATCCTAACAATAGAAAAGATTTAGAAAATATTATTTGAAAAAATTTAATTTCAGGTCTTTTTTTTTATAATAAAAATAGACATAAAATAGATACTTTAAAAGTAATGATGTCAATACAGAACTTTTGTGAGTTTTTTGTTTTATGTAAATTTTCAGTCATTTTTTATTTTTTGACAGAAAACTTACATGAAAAAAATTAAATAAATTTTTTATTCAGATCAATAATTTTTTGCGTATAAAGTTTTTGTGCTAGTTGGCATTTGTCTGTCGCTTTTGGTGCAGAATAGACTTGGGAAAAAATGCATATATCTACAGAAAGAAAAAACCTTTATTGGCATGAACAAATTGTACGACCAGAATGAGATATTGAACTGTTTAAATAACAGAACTGATTCAGAGTTTAGTCTAAATGAGTTTAGCTTCGAAAAAAACAAAATTTATGATTTCAACTTATTTGATATAAACAGAGTTATTATTTATTTTAGTAATTTAAATAGGCTGGTGCGAGCAGATAAAATGAAAAATTTGAAAGTCTACATAATCATCCATAGTAAATTAGAAGTGCTTCAAGATAACAATTACTTGCCCAATTCAGTCCAAGAACTAGTCTTTGCCTATAATCACATATGGTCAATAAAGTCGGATTTTTTCTTTAAATTCAAAAAATTGTCTTACGTTTCCCTGAAATCTAATCGAATTAAAGAAATTTATTTATTAATATTTGATTCTAACTTAATTTATAATTTGGATTTTGATAACAATAATATGACAATTCTGCAAACAATTGATTTTAAAAATTCAATAAGTGACAAAAAATTTGAAATAAGTCTTGACTTCAATAATTTGCAAACATTTCCAAAATTAATTGGCAATCTAAACTCAGTTTATTCTTTTAAATTAAATGATCCAAGATTAGAGGAAATATTTGCCAAAAGCTTGCAATCAAAGTATTTAAATAAACATGATGAATTAATCCAAATAAATTGCTTGAAGATTTTGCATGACATCGATCGGTTCATTTTGAATTGTTTTAAAATAAATTATAACATTCAATTTTTTTGTTTAGAAAATTCTTCCATTATTCATCTTTCTGATGATAAGATTAACAAAAAATGTAGGAAAAGAATCGAAAAATATAAAGCAAAAACAAATAGTTGTTCAAAAATTAGACCTTTTTATTTTTTCTATTTTGTTTTAGTTCTCATTTATTTTTTTTTTAATAATTTTTAAAATCATAAAAAAAAAATTTAATTTAATTTAATATTTCTATCATTTAATATCATAATATGAAAAATTAGAATTATTTTAGATTTTAGAATTTAATTTAGTAGTAGTAGTAGTAATAATGCTATTGAGAAACGAGGTTCCTCAAGCAGTGACGACAGTAGACGTCCTGCTATAATAGCCTACGACCAGTTTATTAGCGATCAATATAAAGTTAGGAATGTTTAATGAGATTTTAGTAGTTTGTCTATTCTGTTTTTAAATTTGTTGGTGTTTACAGTAATCCTGGTTTACAGTAATATGATCGTGTTTTCTTAGACTTTTACTGTTTACCCTTTGTTTTTTAGAATTGATGAATTTCAATAGTATCGACATGGATAATCTGTTGAATAATAAAGAAAAACGAGGTGCCAACATGAGAAGAATAATATGTCTTCAATTACTACCTTTAGATTGTGTCCAAGACAAATAAATGCTATTTTAGAATCGTCGCAAGATGAAGATGAGCCAAAACCAAGATCAGCAAAAAAACAAAAAAAAATCTACAGTGTCCAAGTAATGACAATCAGTTTTGTGATTAATCTAATAAAAGAGTGAGATAAAAAAACATAAGTACAGAGAATGTCACATAAACTTTATTCAAATCTAAAAAAAATGAGAAAAACACATAAAATTTGTCACTATTTTCTATTTCGTACCATTTTTTTACAAATTTTTACCCATTAGACCAGGATAACCATAACTATCAAAAGGATGCTTAATATAAAAGTTTTAATGTTTAATATAAAAGGGATAAGGATTAATAAAACATAAAAAAAGTGAATCTAAAAAAACACTTAAAATAAAATTTTAAATTTTGAATCTTTTAAAAAATGAACCAAAACATAAAAATGATTATTTATTTTTGTAAATTGCTATGCATAAATAAAAGTTTTATTTTATGTGTTTTATTTACAAATTATCTTTTTTTGTTTTTTGACCTGTGTCATGTAAAACGGTAGAGAAAAAAAAAAGAGTCTATTAATATACAGAAAAAAATTTATTTATTTTTATCTTTATTTCAAAATAATTGACAGTTATCTTTAAAATAATTGGGAATAAATTTTTATTTGTTTAGTAAAAATGTTATCTAAAAATATTAGCAGCCCTAAAAAAAAGGTCAAATAATTTTTATTTTTAAATCGTTGTAAATTCTAAAACTTAAAGTAATTTTTAATGCTATTTGTTAAATTGTTTCTAAAAAAATTTTGAAAATTAGATAAGAATTGAATAAAAAGCAGAGAAAAAATCAAATTTTTTTTATTTTAATGATTAGTTTGGAATATATTGTGAGAATAAAATTATTAATAAAAATTTTTTTGGCATACAAATGTTAAGTTTATTTTGACATTTAATTATCTACGTATTATTCTAATTTCACTGACCGTACTCGTGCACACTTTTCTGATAAGATGATTAACAAAATAAATCATGATACAGATAGCGTTCAAAAATCGAAAATAAAAAATAAGTAATTTTTTTACGGCTAATTAACCTGGACTGATAATAGTTGCAAATTCGCACCCATGAACACTCTATCTGATTTGGCCAATGCTCTTAAAGAAGATCCGCTACTAAGATGTAACTTATGTCACAAATCTTTTAGCTGCAATCAGCAAATTATCAATGCCAAGGGAGAAACTTTTCATTCACACTGTTTCGTGTAAGCCAATCTTAAATTAATAAAAAAAAAATTCTCTATTTGACACTAAATAGATGTTCCCAATGTTTCCAGCCTTTTGAAGACGGTATCTATTATGAAGTAAAACAAATTTTGGTAAAAATTTAAAATTTTGAATATTATTTTATTAGTTCGAGAACAGAAAATATTGTGAAAACGATTTTCAGCTTTTGTTTGCACCATTTTGTAGAGGATGCAGTAAAATTTTTACTTAAAATTTTTTAAGAAAAATGTTGAAATTTTTTATCTATAAGAGATGTTTATCAAGGGGAGAGTTATTAAAGCAATTAATTTTAACTGGCATCCGGAGTGCTTTAGATGCCATTCATGCAATGTATTGCTCGATTCTGGATTCATAAAGAACGCCTTAAGACCATTTTGCAAAGAGTGCAACATGAGAGAAAAATCCAAATATCAAAATCAAATAATGTGCCATGAATGTTCAACTCCCGTTGAAAATGACATGATACGCTTCAAAGGCGAGCCATACCATTCATATCACTTTAATTGTAAATTATGTGAACAAGAGTTGAACAGTAATGCCCGTGAAATAAGAGGAGAGCTGTACTGTCTAAAGTGTCATGACAAGTTAGATATTCCTATTTGTTCGGGCTGTCATACTCCAATTGACCAAGAGAGAATTGTTTACGCTTTGGGAAAAACATGGCATGTCGAGCATTTTGCCTGTGCCAAGTGCGAAATACCATTCAACGGCTCTAAGCATTTCGAAAAAAGGGGCCTTGCCTACTGCGAGGCCCATTACAACCAATTGTTTGGTAATCTTTGCTTTGTTTGCAATTCAACTATTACTGGAGATGGTAATATAATTAAAATTTGGAATTTTTTGAAAAATTTTTTAATTTTTTGTTCATAAAAGTTTTTTCTTTTGTGAATAAGTCTTGGTGTGTTGAGCATTTTTCATGCTATTTGTGCGATGAATTGATGAATCAAAAAACAAAATTTTACGATTTTGATTCCAAACCTGTTTGCAAACATTGCTTTGAGAAATTGCCATCCAAAATTCGCTCTACCATACTCAAAGCCAATGACACTAAGGAGCATTCAAAATCCATATTTAGCTGGATTAAAGATAAATAATTTTATTTTAGTTTTTATTTTTTAGAAATTTTCTTCTACCGCGATTTTTAATTTTTTAGCAAATTAATTTTTTAATAAATTGTAAATTTTTTAATTAGCTTTTTAACAATTAGAAACAAAAATAAAAATATACTCTTCCAAGAAATAAAGCTAACAAAATGAAATCAAACACAAATTAAAGTTGTTTCATTCCCGGCACAGGCTGTGACAAACCTATTAAACTTTTCCTGAAAGGAGAAATTTTTAGAAACAGTACCTCGGTGTCGAAATTAATAATAAGCTCGATTGGAATCAACAATGGGAAAGAATCCTTAAGAACACGATTAGTGTACCATTTCTCATTAAACATTTCAAAGCATCTTGGCTTCAAAACTGAAATTCTAATTAATCTCTTCAAAAGCCTTTTTATTTGTCACCTCGATTATAGCAGTCTCGCTTTAATCATAGCGTTCTGCGAATTTATAAATCATTGATTTCACAAAAAAAACACTTTTCAACATCCAAGACACCAACTAGTGTACAGAAACAATGTGCATCAAAAAAGTTTCTAAACTTCTTGCCTATCCTCCTTATGATTATGATCTGTAGCGTTTTAGATAGCTAAACTTTTTTCAAATTTGATTATTTATAACAAAAAAAAAATAAGGAAAATATCAAGGCCGGGGATAGACCTTTAAAATTGTACCAGATGCATCTGAAAGGGACAGAGCGCCTAAGCAATACACTAACCCAGAACCATACTTAAATAAATACAAAGATAACGTTTTTATTAGTTTGTAAAATTTCAGCCTTGTCCAATTTTCTGATTATATTTAAACCTTGATTTGAAAATTTTGCAGCTCTATCTATCTTTTTTGAATATTATTATGACTCACCATTTACATAAAAGTCAAGATGATTGATTGAATTGATGTTTAAATGCTGTCATTGTTAATAGATGAAAAAGCGAGTACAACGAGAGACAGCAAAGGACAAAAATGCATTGAAGCTTTAAGAGATGGCTTTCAAGAACAAAAACTCGCCAAATTAACTAGGCTAAACGCAATAGAAAAAAATCGTTAAAATGGAGTGAAATTAGAGAAAGTCATAACAAAGTGCCAAATATGTATCAGGATGTTCGAGAGAAATAAAGGAAATGTTAAAACACATGAGAAGATTTCAAGCAACCAAAAATACCCTTAAAATAAGCTGGACTAAAAACCCCTCTTTTTTTTTAATTTAACTAATTTGTCTCATTCATTAATAAAATTCAATTAAAAAAAATTTATGTAGAGTAATTCACAGACGTAGTACTGTTAACCATGGTGTGTGTCATCAATAGTGCCATTTATATTTATTCAATAAAATAAACTAAAAATATTATTATTATTTATTGTGTAGCTGGTCGAGTCAAAGCTCCTTCAGCAAAAATAAAAGTTTTAAATTATAAAAAAAAAAAAAAGAAAAAAAAATGTTTAAAAATAAGATAGTATCGTTAAAAATTTAAAAATATTAAGTATTTATATGCTTTATATTACAGTTTAGCAGTATGAATGTGATTCAGCAATATATTAAGATTCTTCGCTATTTTTGTAGGAATTGTTTGCAAATTTTCGAAGAAAAATTATCACCATCAAATTATTTACAAAGTAATTAACCCATCCTATGGACAAGCTATTAGTCTAATAAACGAATGTTTGGATTTTGCAAAAAAATGGAAAATAACATTATTCCA
This sequence comes from Brachionus koreanus, assembly GCA_016987375.1. Lineage (NCBI taxonomy): Eukaryota > Metazoa > Rotifera > Eurotatoria > Ploima > Brachionidae > Brachionus > Brachionus koreanus. Next base: position 2,406,630 of record PJRA01000011.1, on the reverse strand, counting down.
AACAAATCAGTGTGTTTAACTATGTTGCCATCAAATTTCAAGTTTAAAGATGACTTTTTTATGAATGGTTTTAAAATCCAAGTGTCGAAGGGTTCGAATATCTAGGTCTACCTATTGGTAATTCAAAATTAATTTCGAAATACACCTAAGTATAATGGAAAGAAGTAGAGAGAAGCTTCTACTCCTTGTATGGACTTGACAATATACACATATACACACAATGATGATAAGCCTCATTTGAGTGGAAATATTCTTTTATACAAAGAAGATTCAATCTACTTTCAACAGTAAGAGCACATCATTTTGTACACAACCAAACTGCATAGAAAAAAGATTGTTTATCATTTGCTTAGACAATGAACCAACAATAAAAGTAAAATTATTGATTGAATTTAGTCATAAGCATATAAATCCTGGTTTAGTAGAATCTGTAAAATATATAATTAACAATATCTCGTACCTAAAGGAATCTAATGAAATTTTTTTTTAATTTGTATAAAATACTTAATGTTTTACTTAAAGTTGAATTGGGTGAAGTTATTCAGTCTCAAGACTGACTTATTTGTCAAATTTGAATTGATTTTAAATTTTTTATTTTTTAGACCCGAGTTTTGTCATCTCTTAATCTTCTTCTCTAGACCTTATTTAAATGTAGTTAAGTCATAACTGCAGTCAGAGCACGCTAACGCTTAACCACTATATAAACCACTACTTAATTGTATTAACTTTGGATTCCATATAATAAACTTTTAACTAAATTAAATTGTTTTATTTATTACTTGGCTTTAATCCCTAAAGTCCAAACTAGAGACTTTACATAAAAAATACTTAAATAAATTTATCCGATTTTGCTTTAGAAAAGTTAATTCACAAAAAAAAAATTTACAGATAAATTTGAATATGATCTAGAAATATAAAGAGTAAAAATTAAAGATTCTTCGCCGTTTTGCTAGGAATTGTTTGCAAATTTTCTAAGAAAAATTATCACCATTAAATTATTTACAATCAATAATTTTCAAAAATCTACATAAACTATTTTTTATTTTTATTAAATTTAGCAATTTTATTTTTACCAACTCAAAAAAATATGAATGAATTTTCTATTAAATAAAATTTAATAAAACAATTTTTTGTTAATTTTATTTTGCATAGCATTTTTTGCATTAACAAAAATTTTCAATTTATTTATTGAAAAATAAAATATTTGAAATATTATAAAATTTTTATCAATTATATCTTCTGATTAAAGGATAATGCTCAAATCGCAGCCTTTAGGCCCAATTTTAATACGAACCTTTTCCACCACGTCAAGTGCACTTTCACGCAAACCGCCCAAACAAGAATATAGAAACAATTTTTTTCATACTCGTAAGCGGACTGCTGACCCGTTTGATCGTCGATGGAGATGGACTCCGAAAAGTGCTGAGCCGTATAATGTACGTGGTGGTCACATAGAATGGACAAAAATGCCTTTTCTGCGTAAAATCATTTAATTTTAATTTTTAGGTATAACTATCTATACCATTTTTATATTTAGATAGGGGTGTACAAATGCCTGGATACATTGATCCAAAGACAAAAGAGTTCGTTTTTGTTAAGGAAAAAGTTCCTGAAATAATCGTTCCTGATCTAACAGATTTTCAAGTAATTGTTTTTTTTTCTGAATGTGAAGATAATTTTGTTTTAGCTAAAGCCTTATGTACCTTACAATGTTAAAGAAATAAAGAATACTGTTTTCGGTGCCAAAGATCTGTATAAAAAAACATTAGAAGTTGAAATTGTAGAAACAATTAAAGATAAAATTCATAAAGTTTAAATTCAAAAGCTCATTTATTTAAGCAAAAAATTTGAGTTTTATTTTTCAAAATAAATAATTTGATACAAATAAAAATTGGTCATAATTATATATTTTTTTTTAAAATTTAGTCAAAAGCACATAGAGTTAATTTTTAAGAATTAAAACTAAAATGGCATGTAAATTTTCAATTTTTCTGAATAAAGCCCCAATTTTGCTTAGTGTTTACTTTTTTTTGGTGTTTAAAAAAAAATTTAAATTTATATTAAAAAATTTATTAAACAATTAATTAATTAATTATTTTAAATTATATGTTAATCTTGAACCTTTTTTTTCATTCCTGGCTTAGGCTTTAAACCTGTAACTGTCTTTAGTTTGAATATTTTACATATGTGCTTGGGATGCTTTCGCAACAGCTTCCGAGAATATGGAGACAATGACGATAAAGAGTATGGCGAATGATGATGATTGTATTTGTTATAAATCGATGTGTTAATTGACGTATTTTCGTCAATTACTTTAAATGGAATTTTTTACTGAAAAACACACGGTATTTCTCGAGGCTGAAGCACATTTGTTGGCCTCGGGGTTTGAAAGCTTGTGTTTATGATTTGAGAATTAGTGGACACATTGGCTGAATTGAATGTTTAAAGATTTAGATTCGAATCATGTTGGCCAAGTCTCGCCAAGTGAAAAGTGGTTGTGCGAAAGCGAGTAGGGTACTTGGAATGCTAAAGCGAACGTTTACAAGTAGAGAAGAAAGGCTGTGGGCAAGATTGTACATCCATGGTGAGACCCCATATCTAGATTACGCAGTGCAAGTGTGGAATCCAAGTATGAAAAGAGATGTGAATGCGTTGGAAAAGTTGCAAGAGGGGACAACAAAAATACCTTTGTCTCTAAGAAACAAGTCGTATGAAACGAAATTAGGACTGCCCAAGCTAAGTGAAAGAAGAGTGAGAGAGGACTTGATTGAAATGTACAAATTAGTGAATGGAATAGAAAAGGTAAGCTTGGATAAGAATCTAGAGAAAAATCAGAAAACAGGGGCCCAGCCGGGACGTTAAGAGGAAATAGCATCAGAGTCCAGTGAGAAAGTTTCCCGGCTCAAATTAGAAACGATTTTGCAGCTGCAGTAAGCACAAGACATGTATTTTTCTCAAACATAGTAGTTCCGCATTGGAATAAGTTGCCAGAAATGTGGTCAAATCTAAGTCAACTGCTAGTTTTAAAATGGCGTTAGATAAGTTCAATAGAATCGGCTGCTAAAGCTCTTTAAGTCAAAAAGTCAAAAATTGTTTTTATTTATGTTATTTTATTTATTTCAACCTAATAGAAAATTGAATTTTATTGATTTGTTAGTTAAGACTTTTTTCTAATTCAAACTCGCCGAAATCTTATAAAAAAAAAACTTTTTTGGTTTTAATTTCGACTAACAAAAAAAATCTAATTAAATAAATAAATTAATTTAAATTTCATAGTTTCTACCATTTGAATTTTCTTGGAATCTTTGAGAGTGAGTGTGTATATGTGTGTCCGCACTTGGGACCGGCAATGGTATAGTTGCGACTCGACAGTCACCCACCAAAGTAACATTAGTTAGTTTTGAAAACTAAGCTACTTTGAAGCTTTGCAATGAGTACCTACTATTTAAGAGAATTTTTAAGCACTCAAAAAAAAAGTTTCAAATTGTTTCATCATATATTCAAATTAATAAGATTTATAATGAAACATACAACAAAAAAACAAGAATTTTCAAGAATAGGCAAAATTGGGCAAATTCAGACAAGTTTAAAAATTGACCAATAGAAATCATTCTAGCAGGGTATAAATAGAAGTGTTTTCGAAGTATTACCAAT
>PJRA01000011.1:2383059-2402792 GCA_016987375.1 Brachionus koreanus | reverse complement strand
TCGCAGCCATTGAGTGCTCGGATGAGTGGCGCTGTTTATGATGAACGTCCCACAGTAACTTTGGCGGGTGACTGTCGAGTCGCAACCATACCATTGCCGGTCCCAAGTCCGGATGAGAAAATGGGAGGGTAAGGGCTAGACAGACACACATATACACACTCACTCTCAAAGATTCCAAGAAAATTCAAATGGTAGAATCTTAAGAAACACATTCAGGAGTAAAAAAATGGATATAAATATTTAAGATTTCATTTATTTTATAAAATGGTGTTTGACCGTGATATTCTCCTCAAAAAGTCACCAATTAGTTTATGAGTGAAATGAATAAACCAAGAGTAAAGAAATTGTCAACTGTGTTTGTGTTTATTGACTTTAGAAAAACATTTGATGAAATTGAATTACATCTATTGCTTTTGAAACTGTTTTATTGTGAAAATCTGATTTTGATTGTTCTTCTTTAGTCTGTTCATGCTAAGTTAAAACCAGAAGAATAAAAAAACCAAATGCTTAAATAAGAAATTAATGCCAAATTATCTTTAGCTTATTTAACGAATTTAGTTCCATGCAGAAAATTAAGAAATTAGTACCAAAACATTTAAATACTAAAGAAAACATCAAATACCATCTAGAAATACTATGAGAACATAATATTTGAAGAATTTAATACAAAAAAAAAAAATTGAAATTTTTACCAATGCGTGCAATTGAAAAAAAATAGAGGAATAAAAGAAAGGCAGACAATTGATTGATCTAAGCAATGGATTTATCAATCGAAAAGAAGTTTTTAAAAATCTTGCTGAACAAAACTCACTTGAAGAAAAAAACAATATTCATTTAGAATATTTGGAGCGAAACAAACATTATAATTTCGATGATTGATTTTTTTTCCTTATTTTTCAATAAAATCAATAAAATCTTAAAAAAACTTACTTTTCTTAAAATTTAGTATTTAATTACGATGGTATTAAAATCCTATCGGGATTTGCTTCCATCGATATCAAAAAATTCTTAAATTTTTTTTGATATAAAATTATCCAAGCATTAATTTCATTGATATTAGATTCGTAGTATTTGTTTCGTTTGGTGTTAACTTACTGAATAGCCTTTGATCATGCAGTTAGAAGAACAATGAAAAAATAGAAGACCTAAAAAGGACTGAATTTTTTTCACTCTTTCAGCACACACATTTTTTCTTCTGATTATTATCTTTACATATATTTTTACAAAATTTTTTTTTGGAAAACGGAGTTTATCAATTTTTGGCTGATCAAATAATGACAAACCACAAAACCAAACAAAACCATCATTATTACCAAAGACTGTAGAGAATTAAAATTTATATTTTTAGCTAACTATTGCTTTTTTTATTGATAAGCTAAAAAATATTAAAAAAACCCTCCTAATTATTAGTTTTAAATGATTTTAAAAAAAAATTTCTTGCATTCAAATAGTTAGAAAATATACTTAATGAAGATAATATTTTATTTTAAAACTATTTTAATTGTAATTCAAACAGTCAAGTACATATAAGTTATTCTAACTTCTTTGAAGTTTCCTTCTGGATTATTATAATAGCTTCCAATTGAATCATCGCCAGTCTCACACGAAAAACAATAGTAATTTTCGGTATTTAGAGCAAATAATTTGTGCCAAAAGCCACCGTATAGTTTTTTGGCTACAAAAGAATTGTCACCAAAATTAATTGCCGAAAATTCAGTGTCATTATGTTGCCAAAAATTCATAAAACTAGGGGTCTTTAAGCCATCAACTAAAATTTTATAATTTTTTGTTGAGTCCAATACTCTAAATGTTGTATACTCTTCGGTGTAAAATATTTGACCAACTTTTATTTCCAATTTTAGACCAAAATTTTGCATGCTAGTCAATTTGTTGAGAGCTTCTAGGCCAATCCAATAATTACTTTGACCATCAGAAAAGCCCTCGACATAGTCCATCATAGGCCGATTGAAAAATCGAGTCGGAGCATTGTGTCTTGAGGCAAACAAAATCCTATGCTCGGAATTGACTGTATACGGAAGATCAAAATTTTCCACTGACTTCAATAGCATCAATTTTTGCATTTGCTCACTGCTCGGCAAAAAAATATTAGAAAATTTGAAAGAATTTTCCACTAATTTTAGCTTATCTTGAACTTGATCAATATTCAAACATGTATCAGCCGAAACTGACTGATTAAGAGCCAACATATCATTTATGGCACAATAAGACTCAAGTAGTTCATCGGATGCTACATTTCCGCTCGAGTAAACTCTTGAAGTTTCAATTTTAAATTTATTCTTGAACATGTCAGTGGGCCAGAAACCAACTTCAGGCTTTTGATGCGGACATTTGTCAAATATGTGCAGACCATTGTTGGAAAAAACCAAATAAAATCCATTCGGTGGCACAGGTCTTGTTGTATTGATCAAAATTTCTGATCCGTTAGAAGAAATAACCTGAAATTTGCCATTCAAGTAATTGAATGAATACAGAATGCCGTCGTTGTTAAATGAATAGATGAGAGTGGGCTCCAAAGGCTTTTGAGATTGAATGTCTGGCCATATTGTTGAAGTTGTGAAACTAGGCGGCCTAGCTGATTGTAAGAGACCATTAAATCGGACCACTGAGCCTGGATTTACATTCACAACACTTCTGCATTGAAATATCTCTAAAGCTTGGCGCATATTTTCAAATGCTTCTGCATTAGTGTAAAGTTGCAGGTCTTTCATTTTGGAAAAGCTGTCCGAGTCCCAAGACATTTTGTGCTTGGTTGTGCTTGGACAATCAACATAGATTTGTAGTTTGTTTGGGTCTTTGAAACTCAAAAATAAAGTGTTTATGTCATTTTCTGGTATTTTAAGGACTGATGTGTTAAATGAGCCGTCAGGAGTCTCACTTTCAAATACGAGACTGTTAATAGACGGATTGTAAAACAAAGACAATTTTTTGTCTTCAACTAGATTTGATTTGAATATGGGTGATATTTTGGTTCGAGCTGAAACACCGCATTTTTCCCAAACAATCACATTTGAATTGTTGAAAACAAGTCCTGTTGGTTTGAAGCCAGCTCTAATTGGCAGACGAGATGTGTCTTCATTTTCTGTCAAAACCTCTTGGGCCTTTGTCGAAATCAAGAAAAACGAAAAAATTACAAATAGTTTAAAATTCATTTTATTTTGAATTTTTTTAAATTTAAGTTTTCAGTCAATATTTAAAGCTATGTCAAGGATTATAAATTTTATGTTTTCATGTTTCGTTAAAAACTCATTAAAAAGATAAAATTTTTATATTTTTTCATGTTGCTAGTCTCAGCGCTCCATTTAAAGTTATTAGACCAAAAAAAAAACATCAAAAATCAAAAGAAAATTTTTTAGTGACTTTGTTAGCCTTTTGGATACAAAATATTTAAGTAATAAAAATTCAGATAAGCAGTTTTTGTTTCTTATAAAACGAAGAAAACCATGTTTTCCAATCTTAGCTTTTAAATATGTTATTAGTTTCCTATAATTAGTAAGAATGGTATGTCTCAAAAGATTTTTCTCTTAACATCTCTTCGCACCTAACGCCTTGGAAGAGAACAATCTTTTTTTTTTGGTTTTTGCATATTTTTGAAAAAAAGGAAAAGTGACATAAAAAAACTGATAGTATTTTCGAAGTCCTTGCTGCTCCCCATTTACATGATCGCTAAATCTAAGATCACTAGCAAGAGAATGCAAAGATGTTGTCCTTTGATTATTTTGTATGACCATTCATTAAATACTCATTTATTGGGTTATTAGCATCAAGATGCATCACTACACATTTTTCCTCGTTTAAGTTCATTTTCCACTTAATTGACCATTCATTCAAAATTTTTAGTTATTGCTGCAGTTTTCTCAAATTATCTATTCGCATCACTGATCTCGTGGGCTTAGTATCGTCAGCATAAAGTTTACAAACTGAATTGCATTCTTCAGAATAAGGATTTACAAAATATAAATCTAAAAAGAACAACATAAACTAAATTTTTATTTAAAAACTAGCTTAACTTCTCTATTTAAAGCGGCCTAGAAAATTATATTGTTAAATTAAATTAAATTTTACCTGGAAAAAACAATTTTTTAGTAATTCTATCAAACATTCCAAAAACCCATAATTGTTTAATCTTATTGTAATGAATCATAGCTTTGACTTTTTCTAAAGGTAATTAATTAATAAATAATTATTCACAAAATTTCAAAAAAATATTTTACTCTATTATATTTAACTTAATTAAAAATTGACTCATCTATCTCTACTATTCTTTGATTACCACCACTACTTTCTTTATCCAAATAAAGAAAACAAAGTTGCCTGTTATATCTCGAAAAATGAGCCTTGTTTGACAGAAAATAACTTTGTACATTTCGTACATCGCCAAGCATATTTTTCAAGTAAACTTTTTTCGAAGTTTTAAGCTACATTTCCGTTGGATTTTTCATCAGGTAGAGCAGGAACTGCAGTTTATACATGGCTTTTAGCTCGTTGAAATCAATTTTAAATTCAAGTAAATTCGATAAATTTATTTTTATCATTTTTTTAGTATTTTATTTAATAAAGTTTTTTTTAAATATAAATTTAAATTTAAAATTATGATCAAAAATAAAAAGACAACAAAAAAAATTGTTCATAATAATAACTTTAGTTCCAAAAAAGCTGAACAAAAGAGAATTGGTCTTAAATAAGTTAAATCAAAAGAGATTTGACCTTTTCAAGCTAAACTATGAAATAATAAGTATCAACTGAAATAAAATTGAATTGAATGAATTAAAATTAGTTTGGATCGAGCTGAACTAAAAAATTTTAGTCCAAATTGAACTGAAATTGGTCTTAAATAAGCTGGAATTAAAAGTTTAAAGATGAAAGGCCGAAAAAATCCGGAGTTTAATCTAAAATAAAATTGACCAAAAGGGAACTAGTCCTAATCGAACTGAAATTAGTCTCAATCAAGCTAAATTCAAAGAAAATGTGTCCAAATTCAACTGAATTAAGAAGAGTTGGCGAATTTAACTGACTTAAAGAAAATTTGTCCCAAATAATCTGAACCAAAAGGAAATTGGACCCAAAAAAGCTGAACTAAGAGGTTATTAAACTTGACTTAGTCCAAAAGTACTAAATTTGTCTCAAATGGTTTGAACCAAAAAATGAATTAGTCCTAAAATCGCTGAACTAAAGGCAAATTAGTTCTAAAGAGTCTAACTAAAGAGAATTCATTCTAAATAAGCTAAACTAAAAGGAAATAGTTCCTAAATAGGTGCATTAAAAGTTAATTAGTCCCTATTGAACTGAGAATAGGCCCAGTTAAAATAAATAAAAGAGAAATTAGTCCTTATTGTAAACCAATAAAGTATAAAAAGGTATATAAAATTTAACATAAAGAAAATCTAAAAAAAGCGAAGCCGCTAGGACCTGTTTAAAATCGAAAAGATCTTAGTCCAAGTCACTTAAAAATAGTACATATATTAGAGCTTGTTTTTATATATAATTTCAAAAATTTTGCTGAAAAATTGGATAAAGTCAACTGAAATTGTTTAATGTTTGATTAATTCTAATTTTAAAACAATAATTTATAAAATTTTTAATTTAGAGATTTTGAAATAAAATTTTTTAAAAATTCGAGTTTAAATTGATTTTTTCTAATTTTCTAATTTTACAAATAAAAAATTTATTTAACATTTAAAATATTGTTAAAAGTGAATTATTTATTCTACTTTTTGTTTAGTAAATTTTAAAAAATATACACAAACTACAAATCTTTTCCAAATTTTTCTATTTCATCAAGCATGAAAAATATATCTTGTTCATTTGTAGCTGCATTAGAAACAATAGCCCTAAAAAAATTGGGTTTGTCATCCAAAGGTTGATAACCTACCATCAAAGTTCCAGTAGTCATCATTTTCTCTTTAATTCTGGGTGCTACTTGATGAAGCTTTTGCTTATAATCACTTGAATTTTTGTCCATATGCTGAATACTTTTAGGCACATACCAAAAGCATATATTCGTCATTTCAGGCTAAGGAAAAATAAATATTAATAATCAATTAAATAAGTCGTTTTTTTTTCAAATATTACATTATAAAATGCAATTTGAAAATCTTGACGCAACTTGAGCTGTTCGTATAACAATTTGGCCAGTTCAAAAAGGCGATCAATCTGTTTTTCAAAGCCAGAATCTCCTTTAGCTCGCCACATTAGCCATACTTTAAATGCATCGACATGACGACCACACTGAATGGTCTTGTCACCCGTGTCGTAACAAATATCATAATGCTTGTCTTGTTGAAATAAATAGGAAGCATTCATTTCGTTGCAGTCCAGCAAAAGACCCTTTCTTTTTACCAAAAAAGCTGATGACTGCAACAAAGCCCCCATTAACTTGTGTGGATTCCAGGTAACAGAGTCGGCTCTATAATTAAAATTTTATCCTTCACTCCTTCAATTTTAAATTATTTACTTTTCAATTCCTTTCATTAAATGTCTATGTTTTCTTGATAGTAAAGCTCCGCCACCCCATGCAGCCTTGAAAATAATTTTTTAAAAAAAATTTTTTTTTCAAGATTCAATTATCTTACATCAACATGCAACCATAATTTGTAGTTGAGACAAATTTCAGCTACTGGATCAATCGGATCGAATGCACCTTTGGCAACATTGATTTAAAAATGAAATAAAAAACAATTTAAATACCTAGCACAGTGGTTCCAGCTGTAAGAATTACCATAAATGGCAATTTTTTAGCGGCAAGTGTTTCTTTTATCATTGACTCTAATTTTTCTGGTATCATTTTTCCTCTTAAAATATTTTTTGTCTTTTTTTCTAGTCTAAATTTTCAAATTTAAATTTTACCTATCGTCAACTGGTACATTTTTAACTTGATTCAATCCCATGCCTAAAATAATTGCTGCTCTATGAACTGAATAATGACTCTAGATAAAATGGCAATAAATTATTCTTACAAATTTTAATTTATCTTTTTTTGGCATAGAAAATCTTTTTTAAATTTGATTAATATTTTCAATTAGTGGTAAAAAAATTATGTTTTTTTTTTTTACACCCTTGTATTGAATATGACGCTGAGCAAATTACTATGTCTGTTGAAAATATGCTTCCAATAGTCTGAAGATTATCATTTATATTGATAATAATTTTTAACATTAAAAAATAGAAAAGATTTTTAAAGGAAAGTGAAAGGGGATTTGATTGAAATGCACAAATTAGTGAATGAATTAGTTTTTCTGTCCAAATTAGAAACGCTTTTGCAGTTTTAGTGAGCAAAAGAATTAGATAAATTCAATGGAATAGGCTGCTACAGCTCCACACTGCCCAATAGAAGTTATATGCTCTGACGATCTATATGTTAGGTTTCGCAGAAAGTACTTTTACTACAAACTATAATAATTCTATTTTTTTGATGAAGAAAAATTAGTGATAAAAACATTCTAAGCAAAGAAAAATTTGATACTCTGAAATTTTTCAAGAATTTCTGTTTTTCAATCAAAAAATTTGCAAATTTTTAATTTAATTTTTTTTCAAAATTTATTTAAGTAACTGAATTAAAAAGTTTACTTACATGCTCGGAAGTAAACAAAACTATCTTTGGTGTTTCAAATAATCCATCAAATTTGGTTTGTGGAAAACAAAAATGTTTTGCTATTTGAACAGCATATAAATTTGATATGCTACCACCTATAGAAAATAATTCAATTTATCCATATTTTTTTAAAAAAGATTTAAAAAAAACTTCAGAATTAAAAATTTTTTTGGAACAAAAAAAATAATTTTTTTTATTCAGTTCTTTTTTACAATTCATGCAATTTGTATCGAAAAAAATAATTTTTAATATTCAATCATTTATCTTATTAGATTTGCTTTTTTCTTAAGGGGTTTTTCAAATATAACTATTAAAAAAAAAAATGCATTTATTCAAAATCAAACAATATATAATAATAATAATTATTAGAAATATTTTTTTAAACATTTTTGTTTTTGATCCAAATTTTGAAGAGTTTAGAAAAAAATTTCAAATTAACCTAACCTGGATTAAATAGTCCATCGCAAGGATCTTCCCATCCAACAAAAGTCCTCATTTTGTCCAAAACTGCCATTTCGATTAGATTATAAACAGGAGCAATCTCATATGTGAACATATTTGTGTTGGTGGTAGCAGTAATCCATTCACCTGCTAATGAAACAATATCTAAGCCTTGTGACAATTGATTGAAAAATCTTGGATGTGCAGTCTTAACAGCATTGGTCATGACTATTTCACAGTCTTCAATCAATTTCTTTAAACTCAATGGTTCGCTTTTTATTTCCAAATCTAAACTTTTTTTCAAGTCATCAGGATACTGAAATTTGAGAATCTAGTCGAATTAAAAAAAATATCACAAAATTCGAATTATTAAAATTATTTTTTTCTAAAACCTTTTCTGTTCTATCATTTGTTTTTTCAATAAAAACAAGCATTAAGTCAAGTATTTGCTGAAGAAATTGACATGTTGTTTCGTAATCACCCAACGGTAAAATATCTTTATGATAAAATAAAATATTTTTAGTTTTTTTTTTTTATTTGTGAATTAATAAATCCTAAAATTTAAATATAAATCAACACTCAAATTCTGAAATTAAAAATTAATATAATTATTTTTTATTTTTAATTTTTAATTATATAATAATCTAAACAGAATGAATAATTAATTTAGACAGCATTTAACTAACCAAGATCGGGTTAAAATTGTGTGCCGTCAGTTTTCTAGTTTTCAAAGTCATCAAAGGTACAAGAAAAGAATTAAAATTTGTCAGGACATATCATAGATTCTTCATAATATTATTATTATCTATATTTATTTCAGCAGTTCAAAAGTATTCCAAAAATATTAAAAATTTTTCGTTTTTCATAAGGTTGGATATTTTTTATTTTTGCATCTCTTTAATTCGAAGTCATTATATGTTAAAATAAACAGAATTGAATGTTCTACAAATGATATTTCTAACTCATTGTTTAATTAATTCTAAAAATCTTAAAAAAATGAGAACATTAAATGAAAATTTTGAAATTTTAAGTCTTTATTGACTTCTAGAATGAAGGTTAAGTACTTATTAGAACACAATTTATATATACATCATATCGGTTTGACTAAAAGGCTCATCTATGTAAAACATTGAATATAAAATTTTTTATTAAAATTTAGTTCAAAATTAATTTAAAAAAATACTTAATTTAAATAAAAAAAATTTTTTTAAAGCAATTTTAAATTTCTCACCAATTTCAAGTAAAAAACCTTAAGATCAAGTTAATTTCAACTAATTTCTAAATTACATTAATTTGTGTTATTAAAAGATTGTGCAAAATATAAAAGCATTATTAAAACTTGAGGCTCAAATATTAATAATATTTTTATCATGGACATGAACCGACTCAAATTGGATTTTTTTTTAAAGCTATTAAAATTTAAAGATAATCTTTTAACCATTCAACTAGAATTCCCATTTTTTTTCTTAGAGCAATGGGCAGCCTGTCAAGGAAAGTCTTAGATAAAATATCATAAAAAGATAAAATAAGTACAAAAAAATTGAGACTTGATAACATAAAATCATTAACTATTTTTTTAAAATTTCGAAAACAAACCTTTAAACTTTAATGAATTTTGCATTTTTTACCAACTTTCAGAATGTCTGGTCATATTATAAAGTTGTATGATGGAACAGAGTCATACCGAACCTCGAAGTGCTAAAAAAGTGTATCTTATGTTTTAAACTTTTATGAGCTTTCAAATATATAACTTAGTTAAATCAACTATTGAATAATGTTCTTTAGCTCTCTAGCTAACTATCAAAAGGTCTGCGATATCACAAAGATCCTGATTTATTGGGCTTCAAGTACAATACAACATACTTTAAAAGGTGGCTTACTTTGCCTGTTATTTTCTGAAGGAGTTGAATTTTCGAAAATTATGAAACTTGATGATCTTATGTATTTTTAGGTCTATATTAATTCTATGATATCTGTTTTGTTATATTCCTTTATGAAAAAATCCAATTTTGAGGTGGTTAGGTAGGTGATTTTTAATTTCAATTCACCATATATTTAATTAATTAGTATAATAAATATTTTGATCAGTTTTTATTTTAAGTATTTAATATATATTGTTAAGTAAAACCTTAATTTTAATACCTCTCAATTTAGCTTTATTGCTACTTTATATAAATCTTGTTTCCGTCTTGAGTATTATTTTCAATACGTTCTTTCTTCGTTTATTTTTTTCAATCCTGCTTCTGGAGTCTTTGGGTACTTTTCTTCCATTATCTACTTGCGTATTAGTTTTGCTCTTTGTTTAGTTGGACTTCATCATTCAAAACATTCTCTGGAATACTTGATGCCATTAGAAATTATGTAATTGAAAATTTTGATTTTCAAAATTGAAAAGTATTGGTTTTTCTATGCTGGTTTTTGACATTATAAATTCAAACAGACTTCTTTTTTTCTATCTTTCTAATTATTATTTTCATTAAAATACTAATCTCGTTCAATTTAATACTGACTCACAATATTAATTACTAATCAACTGGATATTGATCAAAAAATACTGATCATATATTTATTTTACTGGTAAATCTTGGTGATTAAAATATTATAAATACTGATAATTTAAATTCAAGCTATTTCAATTCAAGAAAGTAGGAATAAAAAAAATATGATATATTTATAAAAATCTTACTTTCAAATGACGCAACTTCGTTTAATTTGGAGTCATTCTTTTTGAAAAAACTTCCAAATTTAGCCAAAATTTCCAATGGACTCAAATCTTTATTCGACATATTAGTCATATAAAATTAACTAAATAAGTAGAAATAAATTTTTATTTATTTGATAAAATAAAAAAAAATCTCGAGTATCTAAATCAGCGTTAGTTAATTTAAAAAAAAAATAGGAAAAAAAAGTGTTTTATCTGATTTATATTAGGATTTAGAATCAATTATCAAAATTGAAACCATTAAAGTCTAAGTGATTTAATTCCAAGACAAACAAAAAATAATTTTCTTCCTCTAGCAGCCATTCTAACTCCATAATTGAATTTAATTAGGTTAAATTTCTAAAATTGAAGTTTCATGTGCCACCAATTTTCGCTTGTCTAAGGATACTAGTGTTTTTGCTCTTAAAATTTTCCTACATGCTAAAAAAGCTCTTAGATAATTTTTTTAATTTCATCCTTAATTTACTTAAATAATTGCCACAGCTATATGCTTTTTATTCTCAAGTGTTATTAAGAATTCACGGATTATACCAAACAAAAACCGACAGCACATTTAAATTTTATTAAATTATCTCAAGATATAAAAAAAAATTTAATCCGTAAAAAAAAAATAATAATTAGGCACTTGAGCGTGCACTTGATTGCTCGTTATGCAAAAGTTTGCTGGCACTTAATGAAATTAGAATTGTTCCGACTGGGGCTGTTGCTACAATGCTCAAAACGGCAATGTTTAATATCTGAGTGAGAAAATTTAGAAAAAAAATTGAAAATTTTTTAAATTAAAATATACATCAGTGGGAATTTTAGTGGGCAATTGATACAACTTGGCTAAATCAAGAGCTATTGATCCAACTGCAGCTTGAACAGTGGCTTTTGGTATCCAAGTGATGCACAAAAAAATCTTTTCTCTAAAACACATATTTTTTTCAAAATAAACAGAAAAAAATGATGCTATTAATCGAAAAACGATGGCTATAGCCAATACTGCAAGCTGGAGACCAAGGGTTTTGGGGCTTAATTTCCCAAAATCGATCTCATTGCCAATCAAGCTAAATAGAAGCGGCAAAAAAATAATTGACCAAATTTTCGAGAACAGATCGTCCAAATTTTTTACATTTAATAAAATATTTTCTTTATCTAAATCTTGGTATTCATCTACTCTTTGCCAAACTATTTTAGAGACAATAACCAGTGTCAATACTGCCAAAGGACCAGCAGCTTTGTTTAAAAATTTTAAACAAAATTTTCAAATATTTTTTTTAGAATAAATTACTAGCAAAATTAATTTTTTTAAATCCAAGAGCAGCGATCATTGCTACCAAAAACAATACAGTAAACCTCAGGCTCACTTTACTGATCTAAAAAAAAAAAAAAAAATTTTAAAGAAATTTTTTTTCTAAAATAAAACTTTATGATCTAGACGAATGATGTTGAGAAAAAATGCCACTAAAATTCCAAAAAGTACACCGGCTAAAATCTGTAATGGGCATTGAACAAGAGTCCACCAAACTTCACCTTTATTGAATACAATGCCAATCATCAGACTATGTCCAGTGATGGCTATTATATTGTCAATGCAACTTGATGCTATTACAAATCCGGGTATGTTTTTTTGAACACCAAGACCTGTTTCTTGAAGCTGAATCATCAAAGGTACCACAACAGCTGGAGAAACACCGCTAATCACAAATCCCATCAACAAAGCCCATTTAAATGACAATTTTAAAACTAAAACAGCGATAAATGCAAATATTATTGATTCAAACAAACAAGGAATGATTGAAAATTTTAGAATTTTAAATTTCATTGTTTTAAGTTTGTCCAAGTCCAAACTTAGACCTGCTCTACATAAAATAACACAAAATGCCACATTTCTTAACAAAGACGAAGTTGCTGAATAAATTGAATTTCCGATTATTGATAATTTTGGAACATTTTTGAATAGAATTCCTGTTATTAGCATGCCTAAATAAATAGTTAAAATTTTCTTTTTAATTAAAGTTAATAAATTTAAAAAAGAAAAATGATTGTTTTTATTGTTTAAATTTTTACCTAATAGAGATGGCATTTTGACTAATTCGCATATGAATCCAAGAATGTGCGAAAATATGATCAAAATCCATAGTGAAAAATATGCTCCTCCTGGCAAAGCTGCTTGGTCAAATAGTATGAACAATACAATCCAGACAATAGCTGATAAGATTATAAATATACAAATTTTGTTTGAAAATTTATGATTAAATACAAAACACGATTCTATTAAAATTTTGTGCAATACTTTTTCCAAATAGTTTTTCTTTTGTTGGACTTTATTTTTAGAATTTTCCAAATCTTCATCTGACATTTTTTTTTTGAATTCAAAATATAAAAATTTTTTTGTTTAATTTTAATATTCAAAAATTATGCGCTGACATATTAACTAGTAGTCTTTGAAACTGGTTTTAGATTTAAATATTGTTGAAATTAGACAAAAAGGATTTATTGCTGCGATTTTAAAATAAATTAAAAAAGAGATATATGATAAAAATGAAAAAAAAGAGTTTTCAATAAAGGTTTTCAATAAAGGTTATTTTAAAATGATTCTTTAAAGAATCATTTTAAAATAACCTGAAAATTAAAGATTTTATGATGAAATTTTGGAGAAAAAATTGTTAGAGAAAATTTCCTTAAAAAATCATTACTTTTTCATTAAAATATAGAAAGAAGAAAATTAAAAATGATTAGATTAGAAAAGACATTGCTAACATATTAAGTTGTTGATAGGTTCTGATATAGAAGGAATTAATAAGGGAGAAGTTATAAAATGAAATTTGTATCGAAGGCGTCTTTATTTTACATTTGTTATTAGTTAATTAAATTGTTAACTTAATTTTGCAACTTCAATTCTGATTTCTTATCAAAGACGCGGTTTTTAGTTCAAATACTGCATATCTTATAGTTTGAAAAAGAAAGGGAGATTTAGCTAATTAAAAGAGTTCCTTTGTGAAAATACCTTAATTTCAGCTTGGATATAATTGATTCATATCGGTATTTTGATTCAATTAAAAATTAGTTTTTGCTTTTTTTTTATTATTTTTGCTAGGATTTTCCCACATATCACAAAAAGGTCTGGTAAACAATATATCTCAAGCCTTTTTATAATATTTTGATCAATTAATTTTCTCAAGATATTTCTAGCTTTGTTTTTCATTAAGAAATTTGGGTTCAAAAGAATCGTAGTCCCGTGGTACCTATGTGATCTAGTGACCACAGTTAGCATAAATCATCTTTATTATGAAATTAACCGAGTCTCTCTTGTTTCTTTTGTTTTCATTACAAATAGATCTACCTATAGATAAATCATGCCTTTTTTAAATATACAATAAAATTGAAAGCCTAATTTATTCGCTAATAATTAACCAAAAAATCAAGAATTTTTTGACTAAGCAGATCATTAAATGGAAAAAGTCCGAAAAAATTACAATATTCGATATTAGTATCGCTTATTCAAAAAATTATTGATTTTTTGGTTAATTATTAGCGAATAAATTAGACTTTCAATTTTATTGTATATTTAAAAAAGGCATGATTTATCTATAGGTAGATGTATTCACAACTTTTTTTTACTTGTTTATCTCTGACGATCCTAAGCTCTCTTAGATTAAAAAAAAATTTTAAAAATATAAGAGTTATTTTAAAATTCAAGTTTATTGAAAATAACAAAAATGCTCAAAATAACGAATGTTTTTACCTATTTTGTTAAAATGTAGAAAATATGTCACATATAGTAAATGATCTCTTTAATCAATAAATTAATTTTTTTTGGTTTAATTATTAGAGAATTAATCAGGCTTTCAATAATTTCAATTTTTCATCATGATGATTTCTAAAAGAATTGTTAATGAATTTTCAATGAAATTCAGTCCAATAACTTTAAAGAATCATTAAATTTGGGTTGACTGGGAAAAGGACTTGTTTACCAGTCCTGATATAAAGTTAAGAAACGCTGACCAATTCAAGTTTACAATCAAATTAAAATGATCATGATCAAAAATTAGGCTATGAAAAATTTTAGGACAAAAATTACTTTAACATTTTTCCCATTATTAGAAAAAAAATTAAATTGCTATTCATTTCTGTATTGTAATTTTGTACTAAAACTTCACATTGCTCAAAAATTATTATAAAAATAAGTACATAGTCATGGATTCTAAATTTAACATGGACTAATTATAATTTTTTTTACTGCTAAGAACAGCTACCATAGTGAGACAAAAACTAGTCTCGCTCCGCAGTTACCCTGATGTAGCATCATTATTATTATTATTATTAATATTTTTAAAGATATTTTTTGAGTAAAAAAAATCTTTTGTACATATTTTGTAAATACATTTTCAAACAAAATATTCAAAAGTAATTTTACTTTTTATTCGTTTAATTGTGTTCATTTCTCTTGAATTTAAACTAAAAGTAATTGAAATAGAAATTGAAAATATTTTTTTATAAAAATCAAAATATTGAATCAGATAAAATAAATTAAGAAGAACTGATGTGAAAAAGTTTGTAATGAAGAATATGAGCATAATATCACTTAAAATTTGATACCTTAAAATCAAAAATTACATTAGGGATTTCATTTTAGAGAAATTAAGAGAAAAGAAGAAAAATAAAACAATTTTTTGATATATTTTTCCTTTTCATTTTTTATTTAATCATATAGTTTTTAATAAAAAATTTTATTAGTAATCTTTAATGCATCATTTTAATTCTAAAAAGGAAAAATAAAACATATAAAGTTATCGATCAAAAGGTGATTTCAGGTAGAAAATAAAATTCATAACTTGGACTCAAAATTTTGTTTACGATCAGAAAAACTTCTTTTCACAAAAAAAAACACTTTTGAACAAAATTTTTATTTTAAAAAACCAAAATCATTTTTCTCTTCTTCAAAAAGGTTTTAAACGGTACTTAGCCTATCTTCAAATGGAATAAAAGCAGCTAAGTTAATATGATTAGAAAATATACTTATTCAATTAAGGATTATTAAACACTAGACTTGGAAAAATCACAACTCAAACAAGTGTAAATATTATGTAAAATTTGGTTATTGTAGTCACCAATTGGCCATTATTATATTAATTGAGAAAGATGAGTTTCTAAAAAAACCGAAAAAGGCGCGTCCAGAGCTAGCTGGTCAGTGGCACTCATTAAAAAAGACTAACGGGTGATGCATAAGTAAATGGACAAAAATCAAGTTAACTTGCCCGATCATGCAAATGATCAGGGGATCATAAGAAAGGCGTCTTGCAAGAAAATTTAATGTCCACCAGACTACAGTTGGCCGGCAGTTAACAAAAATGGATATTTCATATCGTAAAGCAAAAAGTGATCCGAAACTAATTTATGCCTATGTAAGAAGTAAAATGGCAGTAAAGGAAGAAATAAGAATGTTAAGAACAAAAGAGGGTGAAGTAACGAGTGATAAAAAACTGATAGCTGAGCTATTAAATGATCAGTTTCATTCAGTCTTTAATAAAAAAACTAATGATAATATGCCTTTTTTTCCTTTACGTACATCCTCTACTTTCAATGTTGAGAATGTCATACAAACGAGGATCTGATTGAGCGAAGACTAGAGAAATTAAATGGCAACAAATCGATGGGCACAGACCAAGTACATCCACTAATACTGAAAAACTGCGCAAAAACGATGTCAGTGCCATTGAAGATAATTTACACAAAACCATTACAGACAGGAAAAATCCCAAAAGAGTGTAAAAGAGCAAATGTTTCGTCGATCTTTAAAAAAGGAAGTAAATTAGAGCCAGTTAATTATCGACCGGTATCACTTACGTCAGTCGTTTGTAAAGTTCTGGAAGGTATTGTCAGGGACCGACTAATGTTTTACCTTCAAGAGAATAATCTAATAATTGCAAGTCAACATGGATTTGTTCCAAAGAAAGGATGTGTAACGAACCTACTTGAAACGCTTGATATGATCACGTCTGAGTTGGCCAAAGGGGTTGTACTTGGTGATGAAGTTTCTAGATGGTAAGAGGTACTGAGTGGAGTTCCGCAAAGGTCTGTACTTGGACCTCTGCTATTTGTTCTGTACATAAATGACCTGTACATAAATGACACAATGAATTGTACGCAGATGACTCAAAATTACTCGGTTTAGTTAATAATGTTTATGAGAGAGCGATGTTACAGAAAGATCTGGATTCAGTATTTCAATGGATAGAGGTTTGGCGAATGGGATTGTGTGCTAACAAATGTAAAGTAATGCATTTCGGCAGACTAAATGAAAGGCATAAGTATACACAAAAAAGCAACAGAAATATTACACTAGCGATCACAGAGTGTGAAAGGGATCTTGGAGTGATGGTTTCATCAGATTTAAAATGGACTAGCCGAGTGAAAAGAGCTTGTGCGAAAGCGAGTAGGGTACTTGGAATGCTGAAGCGAACGTTTACAAGTAGAGAGGAAAGACTGTGGGTTAGATTGTATATATCCATGGTGAGACCCCATCAAGATTACGCAGTGCAGGTTTGGAATCCAAGTATTAAAACGGACGTGAATGCGTTGGAAAAGGTGCAAGAGAGGGCAAAAAAAATACCGTTGTCTGTAAGAAATATGCCGTATGAAATGAGGCTGAAAAAATTAGGATGATAAAGTGAGTGAAAGAAGAGTGAGAGGGGACTTGATTGAAATGTACAAATTAGCGAATGGAATAGAAAAGGTAAGCTTGGTCAAGAATCTAGTGAATAAATCAGAAAACAAGGGACCAGCCGGGGCGTTAAGAGGAAATAGCATCAGAGTCCAGAGAGAAAGAAACACATTTATCTTTATAAAATTAAAAAAAAAACAGGAAAAATATTATATTAAAAAAATGTTAGAAAGGAAAAATCAACAGACTTTAAAAATGATTTTTCAAATGAGGAAAAATCTTTCAAAATCAAACCATAATTTTGAGTCATCAATTGATAGCTTAGGTTCAATTGAGAATGAAATTTTGGGTCTAATGGTTAAACAAAAACCATCTCCGATTATTTTAAAAATAAATTTTTTTTGTTCATATTTATTGTTATTAGTTCTTTTTTATAATATGTTTTAATAAAATAAAAACTTTAAAAAAATTTTTTTTGTCTTATTCGGATGTAACGAAGTTCGGTTATAACGAACCGTTTTTTGATTCCCCCAGTGACTTCGTCATCATCATCACCGTACTACTGTATTTGAAAAAATAAACTTATTTCTTATTCAAAATTTTAGAATTCAAATTTTGCAATTAAAATTTTGTGTTTTTTCACTAAAATTTGAGAGTAAAAACTTTAACTATTCCTATATGAATCTTTAAACCTCGCAATTTTTTTCCCAGCATAACCATTATAAAGCAAAAAAAGTATTTTTTGAATACATTTGTGAATAATCGATTTTTTTTTGTTAAGTTTAGTTTAGTTTAGTTTTTTGAATGAATATAAAAGGTACAATTGATGACACACACCGTGTTTAACAGTACTATCTCTGTGAATTACTTTATATATTTTTTTTAAATTGAATTAAAGGATTAAATGAATAAGAAAATAAAAACGAAATGAACGGTTCTGCCTGAGTTGATAGTTAAGCTGATTGTGCTGATCCTTTGGTTCTTAGTTTTCTAAGCAGACACCTCTCAGTATATTTTTTAATATTATTCCAAATTTATTATACATACTAAATAGTTTTTTTTTATCTAAATTGCTTAAAAAGTTTTTAAAAGAAAAACACTTGGAAATTAAATATTAATTTTTTGTTAATCGATAACAAGTTCAAAATCATTTAAATGTCTAAGTAATGAAAATGTCAAATGAAAATATTTATTATATTTATTATTATTAATAATTTTGCATTATAAAAATTGCAAAATTTAATCTAAATTATTAATCAATTGATTTCATGTACTTAAAAGCTAAAGAATAAAAAAAAACTAGAAAATTTTTGAAATGTTTTTACTTTTCTTTTTTTTAATGCTGGTCGAAGTGCAAATGGACACTTTCTATTTTGCCGTGGGAACAATCAATGGCTCAATAGACATGTACAACAGTACCGATAAAGTCAAATCTCTTTGCCAGTTGAAAAAAAGTTTTTTTTCTCTTGAATCAATTGGGAATGATTTATTAGCTGCTGGAACAGATGACGGAACAATCATCATTTGGAATTATTTGAATCAAGAAATAGTTTTATCGATTAATCACTCAAGAGAAAGAATAACATCTCTATTGGCCATTGAAAAGACATACTTGGTAAGTGGATCGAGAGACGGAAGCATTAAAATATGGAATTTAATTAATTTTTCTATGGTTAAAACTATTTTAAATGCTCATAGCAATGGTCCTATTATTCTTAAATTGCTGCCAAATAGCAAAAACGAATTTTCATCATTTGGTAAAGACGAATTTTTTAATAAATGGACTACAAAAGAAAATTTTGCAATGCTAAAAACAAAAATAAGTTGCCAAAGCTATAAAGATTTGGAATATTTGGAAAGTGATGTGATTGTTTTGGGCTGTGAGTCAATTATAAGAAGCTTTTTTACAAATGGAACTCTTAGATTTAAAAGAAATCTTGATTCAAAGACTTCTAGTTTAAGAAAAGTTAATTCATCATGTTTGTTAGTTGGTTTACAAACTGGTAAAGTAGTGTTTTTTGACTTAATAATAGAAGATTTCACTGGTAAACTTGATGCTCATACAAGAAGCATTCGATCAATTGATATAATCAATGATATTTTAATTACAATTGGTGATAATTCAATCAAACTATGGAACATTGGTAGTTTGAATTTAATCAAATTATTTCATATAGAAAATCCAAGATGCCTGAAAATTTTGGGAAATCTTTCATTTGTTTTAAATAAAACAAAAAACGAAACTTGCAAAAATAACCAAGATTTCAATGGTAATTTTTTGTTTTTTTTTTTGAAAGGAATCATTTTCTTTT
>PJRA01000011.1:2372418-2383032 GCA_016987375.1 Brachionus koreanus | reverse complement strand
AATGTGAATTAAAAATAAAAATTTAGTAAATTATTTATTTTAAATCAGAAACAAGATCAATATCATCAACTCAATTGGCATCAAAAGAAATGCTTAAAAAAATGCATAAGATGAACAGTAATGTTTATTTAGCTAGACTCATTTCAACTTGGAATGAATCTGGATTTATTGATTTTTCAAAATTAAAACTCAATGATACTAGTCTTTTAAAAGAAATCATGAAATTTAACTTAGACATTAATAATTGTTTAGTTAATTGTTCGAGTAATGGTAGATGTAAATTTGTGGAAGAAAAAAATAAATTTATGTGTGAATGCTTTGAAAACTTTTATGGAAGCTTTTGCAATTTGAAAAATCAAGCTTGTGAATCGAATCCGTGTCTTAATAATGGTACATGCATAAGCCGACTAAAAAGTTTTAGATGTGAATGCGATAAAGAATTTTATTTTGGAAAATATTGTGAAAAAGAAATTGATTTGTGTGAAAGAGAGACGTGTTCCAAGAACGGTGTTTGCATGGTAAAAGAAAATCGTGAGATTTTTTGCAAGTGTTTTGACTTGTACTACGGTGAAAAATGTCAAATAGAATCTCAAGATTTGCTAGTCAATAAATATATTAAAAAAATATCGCAGATTATTGCGATTATTTTCTTGGTTTTCATTTTTGTTTTAGCATTATTAAGTGACTTATTATCAATTTACTTGAAGAAAAGCAGCAAAAAAACTTCAATAAGTAAGTCCAAAAATTAAAAAACAATGATTATCAATGATTTTAGCCAAAATTGTGAATTATCCATATCATTTTTTAAAATAAATTGACATCAATACTTTATGGATTTATTTTTAAATAAATAATTTTATTAAAAAAAAATTTTATTTGGGTATTGTGTTTAAAAATGGAAAGCGTTCACAATAGATAAAAATTTATTACTTTATTTTTGATAATAAATTTTAGTTTATTGAACATCACCGTTTGGCTTTAATTGAATTAAACAAATTAAAATAAATTAATAAAGACGATAAATTAATTTATCATAATAGCAATCTAAATTAGGGCTATTTGTTGGATGAGGAAAAAATTCGGGTCTACAGGGGTTATTGTAATTGCAATTTCGAAAATAAATCTACTTCTCATCACAAGTAATGATCCATCCTAAAAATACTTTAACTAGAGAATTTTTTAAGTAATATCCTAAAAATTTCAATACATCTTTGAATATCGAAATCTGTTAAATCATGAATTTATATCTTTTCTTTGTCTTCAGTTAAATAAATTTAATATTTTTTGAAAACTTTTTTTTCAATCACGAGTTTAAAATCAAAAAATATTAAAACTAGTTAAAAAATATGTTTATTTTCATTAAATAATAAGTAAAAAGAAAAAGTAACACAAAGGATCGAAAAAACCTCTCGGAGTTCTGAGTGTTAAACACATCCACCAGATATATTTTTAAATAAAGAATTAGACGGAAAACTTAGAGAAATCAGGTTTGAAAATCAGAAAAAAAGTCAAAATGGGATCTTTGAATCGATTAAATACAGCCTAGATAATTTAAGAGAAAGAAACAACTAATTAAAACTACTAGTTAAAGTACACATTCAATGATAAGACCCTGAAGTTTTGAAAAAATTACCTCAAACCCAGTCAGTATACATATATATTCCATCCAAGTTGATTGTTTATGAAAGGCTCCCTTATGACGGGATCATATCATATAATTATTATAAAAAAAATAAAAAACTACTAAAAATATTAATTAAGTATAAAAAAAATTATGTAAATCTATCCTTTTTATAAGCATGTAAATTTAATGGTATGATGGAAAAAAATTGTCTTTTATTTTTTTTTTATTTCAACATATTATATGACTTAGAGTTTTAGAATTTGAACAATCCTAAAACCAAAAAAAATGTGCAACCTTTTAAAATACGTAAAATTTTATGACTGAACTTAATACAACAAATTCCCAAAAGTTTCTTTTTATTTATGATTTATATTTTTAGAGTTATACCAGTAAATCAAAAAATTGATGTGATCATTGGAACTTTCCATTTTTCATTTAATTAAAATAACTTAAATTACTTTCTGTCTATTTTACAATAAAGTAAAAAATTTAGTTTATAAAAGCAATAAAAATGACTTTGATTATTTAAAATCTAGAATTCAATTAAGAATAAATGGTAATTTACCGAGTCATTTAGTTGTTTCATGTACTCAATGAATATGTTACTGATTTTCCATTATAAAAAAAAAAATTCTTTTTATCAGTAAATTTAAGATTTCTCATTTTGCTTAAAAAATTTATTATTTATTCATCTTATACCTGATTTTTTTACAAATATTTTTTACAAGAAAAAGTTTTTCCATATTCCAACTCTATTTAAATTCTTTTTTGATAATTAGCTTCTGCCAAATATCATTAAAGGCTTTATAAATTCGAATAAAAAAAAAAAGGTAAAAAAGTTAAAATTATCTTTTAGGGAAAACAAAATTTTTGATTTTTATGTTAAAATTGATTTCTAATGATTTTATTCAAAAAATTATTCAGACATAAGCTTGGTCTATTGGAATGAACACTTAGTCCTTCCTTTCAGTTATATTACTGTATATCATCAAATACAAAGAACCACAAATAGAAGAAACTTGCTGGTATTTGAGTCAAAAATTTCTCTTTATTTGAGTTGCTTTTCTCGAAAATATGTCACTCGTTTTAAAGAAGAAAACTCACCAGCCGTTTGCCATGTTAAACATCTATTTTTTGGTTTCCAATAGAAGAAAAAAAATGTATTAATTTATTTTATTTGAGTCACTTTTTTAGACTAAAATATTTTCTTTTTATGAATAATAAGTTTGGATTAAATTTAAAATTTTTTATGAAGCTTTTTTTTTATGAACAATCGAATAAAATTATTCAAAAACATTGAATTTATATGATGTAAAAAAATAATTCAATTCAGAATATTTTTTAAAAATATTTAGTTAAATTGATTTAAAAATAATGGTAAAAAGACTCTAAAATTTTTTTAATTTTAAGATTAGAAAAAATAATTGAAGCAAAAAACAAAAATAAAAATTATTTTTTATAAAAATTTCAGGTTTATTTGGAAAGAATTTTTTTTTTAATTTCACCAAAAATATTTTGAATTTTTTTGTTGTCAAAAGACGCCATCCATCATGAAATGTCACCAATTTAACACTTATTCATATTGTATTAGCATTAATTTTAAATTCTGAAATATTTAAATTTCAAACGATCATTAAAAATAAATTTAGATAGCATCGAATTTTTTTTTTATTTAATACTAAAATAACAATTTTGTTTGAACATAAGAAATTTATTTTTTAAAAAATTCGTCTCTTGCATTTTTTTAAACTATAGGAAACTTGATTGCAAATATTTGAGCTTAATTATTAATAAAGCTAGATTGGTAGATATTTGTTTCTATGACATCTATTCTAATTTAATCGACCTGAAGTTTTCAAACATTCATCTTATATTTACAAAAATACCTTTTTTTTTTAATTTTTCAAAGTTGTGTAAAAACAGCATTGAAAAATCAAGTTTTTAAGTTTAAATTCCAAATATTTCTCTTTTTTTTTTCTAAAATAGAAAACAATCGAGCAATAAAAATACCTTTCCGGAATGCTTCCAGAGAGACTCTGAGTAAAAAAATTAGTAAATAAATAACTGGTTTCTCTAATTACTTTTTAAATGTTTTGAATTAAAAGTGTATATAAAACCTTATCTTTATAAATGTTACTCGCACATTATTATAAAACAAAAATTTATCATTCTGAATATTTGTTTTTTCAAGGCTTAAATCGAAACTGAATTGAAGCTTCTAAGATATTTTTTTAGCTTTAAATAATAAATATTTTGCAAATTAAACTTGGGTAAACATTGCCGAGAATGCCAAGCACAAACCCCCTCATTTTTATCACTTCAGAGTAACTCTAAGTTTTACTCGGATTACAACTGTATTGACAAATTCATAGATAAAGTTAAATTTATTGCATAATGTTTCGAACAAACTAGTTTTTAAAAGATTTATTCAAATCTTATCGTTTCTAGTTGTGAACATAAACAAAGCGTCTAGAGAAAAAAATAAAAAGAAAAAAAGCTAAAATACCTTTTTGTTCATTTAAAAAAAAAAATAAAAAAAATTGAATTAAAGTTTTATCTTTAGACTTTGGGACCATTTTTTTAATTTCATAAACCTAGAGCTATAAATTTTTCTCAACATTTGAAAAGCTATAAAAGCGAAATATTGTTACTCTAGCATAGAAATGAGTGATCAGGATAGAGAGAACGCTACGGTAAACTTGAAAAAAAAACTTTTTAAATTTGAAAAAAAAACATAGAGAAATTTTTGTTTCCTAGACACCAATGATGACTCCGACAACTGAATACAATACAGAAAAAGAAGAAACATACAGAACAACTGACCGAAATGATAAGAAATTAAAATTCAAGAATCCTCTCAAGATGCCAGTCGCTTTGCTCCCACCTGACCGAAGTGTAATTATTTTTTTCTAATTGTCATTATCTCATTCTAACTGGACCGTTTCTATCTTCTCAAAATTCTCCTTAAATTCTATTTTTTTTCTAACTTTGAGCTCCAAAATGACTAATCCATCAATTAGCACTGTGCCTAAAGAATCTATCGGTAATGAACGAGTGATGGCTTCTAATTTTCAATCTTTTTTACCATATGCTATAAATCAGCAGCTTTATTTGCCAAGGCACATTCAGCAACAACAACAGCAACAAGCTCAGGAATTACAGAGACAAAATATGCGGCTCTCTCAGTATAATAGAGACCAAGACTACATGTCAAATATTGACGAAGACGTAATGTCTACTTTGAGGAATTTTTTTCGAAATTTTTTTTGAAATTTTTTTTTCTCAAATTTTAAAACCATAAAATTTAGAAAAATTTAAATTTTTTTTTGTTTAGCAAGCACCCATGACTATGGACCCGAACATATACTCGACCAAGAAGACAGTGATGACAATTTTGTGTCTAATCATAATCATTATGGCTAATAGCATTCAGTTGAAGTTTGTCATTAGAAATTCAGCCTCTATTACTCAACAATTTTACAGTGCCCAAGTGGGTCTGGGCATAACCAGCGTGCTCCTAGCAGCCTCAATAGGTAAAAAAAAACAAATCTAGATTTATTTAGTTTAGTTTAGACTAGAAACTAATACCGCATGGGGTTCTTTTGGGACCTAACAAAAATCTAATTAATTAATATTGAATAAAACAATCAATCCATTCTCCTAATTGACTAAAATTTTTTTTGCTAAAAGCATATTTTTGATATTTGGCATTTTAGGAATTAATTAAAAAAAGATAGAAATATATATTTATTATTTTTATTTTGTTTGTTTGATAAATATGGGGAATAGATTTATTATTTGTATGTACCTAAAAGGACTCCAGTATTAGATGTATTAACTTAAATTTAATGGTTAAGGATTTGTGCTTATGTATTCGGCTCGATTGAACTACAATGATGAATACAAACAACGAAAGCTAGACTTCATCAATAACACAGTCATGATCCTGTTGTTTGTTTTATGCATTTTGAACATTTTTATAGTGGCAATGAACTAGTTTTTATTTTTCCTAAGCTAATTAATTGGATTTTTCGTTTCATTAACAATTAGAGGTTGATTTTAAAGTGCATAGTTTTTGAAACGATAATTTTGTGCTGATTTTTAACAAATTAGTCCAAAATTTAACACATTTAGTTTTTTTTTTAATAAAAAATAATCAATTAATCTCTTTTGTTTTGTTTTGTTTTATTTAATCGTTTTTTTTAGGTATATTTTTAATGTATGTGGCAACAGTAGATTTTAATGACCACTATGAGCATCGAAGACTGGAGTTGTTCAACAATGTGACCATAGTTTTTTTATTTTTGCTTATAGTCATAAATATTTTCTTGGTAGCTTTTTACGGCTAAAAAAATAAAAAAATTTAATCAAGTATAACTTAGTGAAAAAAAAATTAGCCTAAATTCTAGACTAGAAGTAGATAAATTATTTTTTACTAAATTTTTTTTTTATTTATTGTTATTTAAAAGGCTCATTATACTTAAAATTAATAAACAATTTTGTATTAATAGTTTCAATGATAAATTTTATTCATATCTATTTTATTAAAATTAGAGTATCAATTTTTTTAAACAAATTAATCAAATTTTTAAAACGAAAAAAAATTAAATTCATCTTTCATATAAAATTCTTCTATTAATTCTCAAATGCCAATAATATTCTAATATAAATTAGATAATAACTTCCACCAAACTTATCTAATTAATGTGAATAAGATCATCGTCTATTGAAAAAATTTTGCACGAGAAACTCGTTCCTAAGAAAGATCTGTAAATAATGGTTGCCAAAACTGAGAAAAACACAATTTTTCGATTTCATGGGCTTCTTTCATCAATGGATGAAATTATTATTTCCATAGACCAAGCAATTTTTTGATTATTTTCTTAAGTATTAAATCTGGAGGTCTTTTGGTTCGTCAGAATAATTGACACTCCTCTAAAATGATTCCATGTATTGCCATTGAATCCATCAAGCAATATTCTTGGACACTTTGCTTAATAAAATTTGCTTATTAATAAGTCTTGAAGACTCTTCATCTTGCTTACTCTAGTCTCATTGAGAAAATTAAATTCTATGTTGAAAATTTTCAATGTTTCATGTTTATACATATTTTCGACTTTTTTCCCATTTACAGAACTTTAGTTTAAGATTAAATTTAAGATTTTAATTTTTCTAATTTGATCAAAAATGAAACAAGTAGTATTTTAGCCAGACTTGTACAAAAGTCAGGAAAAAAGTCTCAAAAAATCATTAAAAATTTAAACTAAAGACTTTGACTTGTTGGATAAAATGATTGATTTCTAACGAATATTCATAATGTATAATAAATACTTTTTTATTTAAATAAAAAAATAAAGCACTTAAAAATTATTTTTTTTTTAAATTAAGATAAAGATATTAACTTTAAAATAACTTTTAATTAAATAATGTTTAGATTTTATTTAAATCTTTAAACGATCAAAATCAAACCGCAAGAGTGTTGTAATTTCTACATTTTTGTCTGTAATTCTTGATATGTGGTTTGTTGATATATTCTTCTTACAGTCAATCCTCCGTACAACCAAACCCCATTTAACTAAAAACCCTATAGAAAGGGCTTCTTTCATAAATGGATGAAATTATTATTTCCATAGACCAAGCAATTTTTTGATTATTAGAACTGATTTCGATCATTTGGAAAATGAACACTTTTTATCTTCTATAGAACGAATTTCCATATAACGAAAACCTGATATAACAAAGTTTTTCTAACAAACCAATTAATGTTTTTCTTGGGAAGTAATGCAAAAATTTTTTTGTTCTTTTTTTGACTTTATATATATTCTTTCAATATATATATTTACAGTTAAAAATTCTATCTGTTAATCTTTTTATTAAAATGAGTGAAAATTTATCTAATTAATATCTAATTAAAATTTATTTAATCCTGTCGTAAAAAAAACAAAAATGTTATTCACTTGTAACAAAAATTGAAATAATAAAAAAGCATGAAGAACAAAAAATTACGATTACTGCTCTTGCAAAAGAATATAACGCAAACAAGATATTGTCGAATGAGATGTGTAAATGTCATTTAATATTTGACGAGTCTAAGCTTGAGACTGCCCTCAACATCGAGAATGGCTTGTCTACCTGAATCTCTTCCTCTGAAGGTTTGTATCACAATTATTGGATTTTTTTAATCAATCTTGTACCGTTCTTAAACACATTTTCATCCTCTACAAGACATATTTCACCGGCAATTGTTATGACTGATTAACTTTTTATTTCAATAATGACTTAACAATGCCAAAATATCAAAATTTCATGTTTAAAAGTTTCATTTTATAATTTTTTTTTAAAATAAATGAATAAAGAGCTAGACATATCATTTTAATTTAGCATTCAATTCTGTTCATTTTAACATATCCCGAGGGGACAAAAACAGACAAAAACACTGTTTAAACGCTGTTTAAACGTTAGTGTTTAAACGGAATAAAAACAGACAAAAAAAAACAGCCTGAAAAAATAAACACAAGAATTAAGACAATTAAATTAAAATAAAATTTAACAGAAAATTCAACATATTTACTAATACATTTACTCTGACAAAAAATTCTTCCAATGCCAACTCTTTCTCTCAGATTATAAATATAGTTCTTTAAATTCAAATTTTTTTTGTTTTAATCTTTTAATCAACACTCAAATTTTCGAATCAACATGGTAAAATTTTAAAATATTTCCGTATTATTTTTTTTAGATTTTATTATTAAAAAAAGAATAATAATAAGCTACATTAATATTTTAATAAAATTAATATTAAATATTAAAACAAATAATATGATTATTTAAAATAATTCCTGAAAAATAAACATGCTTAATTTGTTTTAGGGGTTTCAAAAACCGTAAACTCTCTAAATGAAATATTTTGTTGTGTTTATAAATTGTTTCTTGTTCGTTTTTGTAGTCCAAAAACGCTCACTTTTCAAACGCAAAAAAACAAAACGATAAAGCCACTAAACGCTGTTTAAATATTACTTGAAGTTTTAGAATTACAAAGATGCTAAACTAAACTAAAAAAAAAATCAAAAATTTTTCAAAAATATTTTCAAAATTTTATAAGTCATCTTTGAATTAAAACACTAGTATTAATAATAATAACTGGAATTGTTGAAATAACTAATTTTATTTACATTGATGATGATAAATAATGTCAAAAATCAAAATACCTAGATTGGTTGGAAAGGAACTCAGTCCTTCCTTTCAGCATTTTTTTGTTTTTAGGTTTTTATTTTTAATATTTTTTCTAATAAAAATTAAAAGCAATCAAAAAATGTCTATTTATTCTAATCAGTTTCCATTTAATAATATTCATTAGATAAAATAACTAGCTTGACTACTGCTTTAAATAGCTTCACTTGCATTTAATAGATTCAAATCAAAATTCCTAAAAAAAAATTCACCAGAACGGATTTTATTCTTGAAATAAAAGTAGGATAAATGTTGACAAAATTTTGACCCAGGAATAAAGAATTTGTTGAATGAAAATGAGCTTAATAGATATTAAATAATTTTCTGAGATTTAGCACCCAGTCGCAGTGATTTTTTGCATATTTTATTCAATTCTAAGAAAAATGTTGAGTTGAGTTCATTTCATCGTTTTTTACCCAAAAATATCCGTTCAAAAAAATTGATTGTAAAAAATTAAAAACCAAAATCCGAAAGATTTTTTCATCTTCATATTTTGAGATTTTTTTGAAAATTTAACTTTTATTTTTTTGTAATGTCGACTGGTTTATCTAGATTAAAGTCTTTCAGTAAACAAGTCATTAGACAAGGTTAGTTTAACAAATATTTATATTACTCAAATAAAAATTAAAATATGTAGACTAAAATAGTAATTTTTAATTTTTTCAAAATAATAATCAATAACATCCAGGTCGCAAAATTTAACAAAAAATTTCATTTTTAATAATGAACAAATTAACAAAAATAAATAAAACTTGTGTCAATTTTCCATTTTATTTCAAATTGGAAATTAATTTATATTATAAATAAAATACAGTTGCTAATAGATTTAATCAAAATTGAAAAAAAAAAAACAGACTTTTCTTTATGCTCTCTTCTTTTAATTAAGTTTATTGCAAAATTTTCCGACTGATTTAAGTATGTTCAAAAAATTTTTTAAAATTAATTATTTCAGTTATTTAACAATTAAGATTTCTTAGATGAATTTTAAAATTTAACAATCTAGATAAAAGAAAATCAAATAAAATTTATCTATTCGTTTTTAAAAGGTTTTAGAAATCTGAAAAAAGATTAAAGATTCTCTAATTTCTGATGTAAATGAACAGATCAAATAAATATTCAATGCTATAAATAAATGTATTTTTCATGATCAAGAAAAAATCCTCTTTTAATCAAAATTATTTTTCCCTATTAATAAAAAAATAATTTTTTTGATGGGCTTTTGTTATTTAATTAGTTATTATCTCAAATGCCAAAATAATTTTCTATTATGAATGACTAAAAATATTGGTAAAAATAATCTATTTTGTAAGTCAACAATCATAGAAAATTTATTTCAAATTATTAACTAAAAACTGATTGAGCTTCATTTTGTTTAAAAGTTAATTTATACATTGCTGAATTTAATTTTCAATTTTGATTTTATTATTTTATATGACAATTTTAATTACAAGATTTTTTTCGCTTTTACTTAAATGCAATTCAAATTAAACAATTTCAATTCGAGTAAATTTAATTTTTAACTTAAATTAATAAAAAAATAATTAAACAAATATTCGAGTTACTAACTAAATTGTACTAACATGCAAAAAATACTTAAAAAATGCTATTGAAAGTACAGCAACTAAGAACAGAAAATAAGATAAAATAACTAGCCGTATTCATTCTAGCTTAACGGGTGATGTATAAGTAAATGGACAAAAATTAAAAGCGAATATCTCAAAAAATAAAAATGATATTAAGTTCTGGTTTTTTTTCTGATG
>PJRA01000011.1:2307915-2346724 GCA_016987375.1 Brachionus koreanus | reverse complement strand
AATTGAAGAGAAAAAAAAAATTTTCAAATTAGTGCTTTTATTTTTTTTCTTTTGCACTCTAATAATTGTAAAATACAATTTATAAAAAAATTTAGATAAATAAAATAATTAATTTCTAAACTTTTGCAACATACTGTATAACTTTTATCGAATAAATTAGTGTTAAATTGTCTCTTTCAAAATTTATTAAAAATAAATAAAAGTTATTGAAACATTATTATTTAAAATAAATAAGGATCTGAATATTTAATTTGATGAAATATGAAAATTTAAAAATTTTTTTATTTCTGAAGCGTTTTTTATCTTCAAATTTTTGCATTCCTTTAAAAAAAATTTTCTTTAATTTCTAAACGAAAATCTGGAAATAAAAATTTTTTTTTACAATAAACTTTCTTAAAATAAAATTACTCTTTTAAACAGAATTAAAAAATTAATCACTTCATATTCAAAATGAGACACTGCATTAAATTATTAATCGTTATGTAAGAGACTTGTTTAAATATTAAATTTAAGAAAAAAAGATTTTGGTAAAAATTCATTCTGGTTAAATTCTGCAAATTTAGAATGATTCAAATTTGGTAAGTTTGGCTATAGTGCACTTTGCAGAGGCTTAGCACATCATTGGCAGACTTTGACTAGTGGTTCAAATAACTATGTTGCAGTTTGTTGCACTTACACAACTAATTAAAAGCCTTCAGAAAAAAAGTAATAAGCTTTTTTAGCATTAATTTTTGTTCTATTTTTTATTTTGTACCAAATTTCATAAAACCTAAAAGCTATTTTAAAAGATTTTACTTCTATCAAAAATATTTTAGTTAAAATTTTTTAAAAAGGGTTCTTAAAACCCCTCAGGCTTTCTAATGTTAATAAGAAAACATGTATTCAAATTAAAAAAATATTTCTCTATTAAAAATTACACAGTAGGATTCTTTTATTTGTTTTTTCTTTTATAAATTTAAATTTGACTTATTATTATTGACACAAAAGAACTAGCATTTGAAAATAAGCAAGTACAGACCTCAACAGTTCTTCAATGATCGAAGAGCTGATTGTGAAACACACAGTATTACTGTATTTCATCAAATAGAATTAACCATTAATTTGCTAGTCTCTTAATCAAAAATTTTCCTCTATTTTAGATGTTTTTCTCAAAATAAAAATATTCACTAATCATGTATCATATAAATTATTCTTGTTATTACATTTTTCTTGTTAGAATAATGTCTATTTTTGGGGTGGAAAATTTTCGGATAAAAAAAAATTTTTTTTTATTACCCAAAATGTGATGCGTTTGAATTATTTAGCTAAACAAAAAAGATTTTCTATAATCTAAATTTACCCTAAAAAAGAAAAATTTAATGATAGACTATTCGAAATAAATGGTAATTTGAAGTTTATGTTCAAGTTTAAATTATGAAAAAAAATTATTGCATAAGCATATTGCTTAAAAATTGTACAAAGCCTTGATTAAACCTCGCAGCTTTTTTGATACTCCATACTTTTCTTCCATTCACTGATCATATGTTCAAAGCCACTTTGAATCTGTTTTAAGCAAGATGATTACAGTGTTCACATGAAAATATGTCTCTGAATCAAATATGTTAATTTTAAATTTTTTAAAATAAAATCAATAAATAAATTAGATTATAATAGTCTTCTTTTTTTGTTTTAATTAAATCAGAATAAAATTTTTTCTCTTGACTATTTCAAAATATCATTTATAATAAATAAATTACTACACGTAGTATTTTATTTTTGTCTAGGCATAAAAGACTAGTCGAAAAAATTAGCAAATTTTCAGCTGATTCAATTTCACTCTGATGTCATGAAAAATCGATAAAAATAATGATAAAATATCGAAAAAAAATGGAAAAAGCTAAACGAATCGTTTCAAATTTCTAATTAAATCATTCACTATAAGAAACACGAACCATTATGATGTATTTAGTCATAGCTCAAATTCATAATCCTATGACATTTCTTGTTTTAAATTAAATTCTTTTCGGTTTTACTACATTAAGCCCTTCCCATATAAATCTATTTTGTTTCAAATAGAATTTCCTTTTGAAATTGATTTTTATTTCAACATGAAAAACAAATTAATTTAGCTCCAATTTATTCTAAATCAAACAAAGAATCAAATATTTCAGCCCTCGAGGCTAATTTATCAACAAATGAATATTTTCTTTGTGTCGGGTTTAGACTGGTAAAGCTTCAGTTAATTATTTCCTTCTCGGTTTGCTTGCACTCTTCCTCTATACCGTACACTGGAGATGGATGATAAATTTCTTGATATTTTGTTAAGAAAATAATTAAAATCATTAGGAATCTCCATTTTTTGTTTTATGCATTAAAAATCAATAGTTTTCATCTCAAGTATAGCATAGGGTCTGATCGTTCAAGTCTTAGTCTTTTTTTTTTATCACAAATTACTTTTGTTAAGATAAGTTAACATTTTTTTGGCGATAAAAATTAATCTTATCTAAAATTTAGATATAATTTTAATGTTTTAGTTCATAAATTTTTTGTTCTAATGATAAATTTTTTCGTTTTAATTTTAAATTTCCACGTGCACTCTCTTAAAGTTGATTCAATAAGATTTTTGTTCTTGTTGCACAATCATGCCATGGAATTCTATTGTTTGAATGTTTATTCTCTCACTCAGGCAATTGAGGACACGGCCAAAAATCAATAAATTAATATTTTACCAGGGCTTAAAAACATGTGTTTTACTTATTTTAGCATAGACATAAATTAAAAGATAAATGGATATTATATTAACCAGATATATATAAAATTATGTTTAATTTTGTGAAAACAATTAAATTTTTTTGTCCATGCTTATTTAATTTTTGATTAAGACAAATGTTATGATGAATAATTTAAATAAACGAGCCGCTATCGTTTCTCCTTTCTCATTTTTTAATGCTCAAGGCAAATTTTTTCTGATTTAATTTTCAAAGCAAAGCTTGTCATGCAATTTCTTTTAGTTTATTAGTCTGTTTTCAAGTTGATCTAAATAAATTTTTAATCTTGTAAATTACCGAGAAATTAGTCTTAGAATTTAACTGAAGGCTAAATTATTTTTTTTTTGTATTGTTTGTGCTATTCTTGCTCCAAATTTTACCTGTTCATAAGTTAAATTTCTAAACAAAGAAAAAAAATTCACACATTTTAAAATTGTGTTGAAAGAAAAATAATATTCACAACCTAAAACTCTACTTTTGATTTTTCCACTTCTTTGAATAAATTAATTCGTGAGTGCTTCTTTGTTTTTCAGCAAAAAATATTTGCTTTAAGTAGAAACAATTTTCAAAATTAAATTCTTCTCAAGATTGAACTTAATTTTGTTAAGATTTTATTTTAATTTTATAATTAGTACTTTGGTATATTTTTTGCATTCACGTTAAGTAAATAACGATCAAATAATTAAATGGTATTGAAACAAATTTATCTAATCTTGGGTGATAAAATAAATTTATTTATGTTTTCAATTATTTTTTTTTCTTTTAAAAGTCATTTTATCCTTTAACAAAAAAAAGACGAAAAAAATGTTCTAAACTTGATTTTCTTTGATCAAATTATTGAGCATGTGATTAAGCTAAAATTAAGTAAGTAAAATTATATAATGCTTTAAATAAGCTTTGAGCTGATTATGATGAAAAATGAGATTATGTCAAGAAAAATAGAAAAATTAGAATTGGTAAAAAAATTTATGGTAAAAATCATAAATCTAAGACGCATATGTTTTATTAAGGTATTTTTTTTGTTCATAATAAATCTGAACAAATACGATGCACATTAAATAGAGAAAATAAAATATCTTTAAGATAAAAAATGTTGTCAAATTTAAAGTAACTAGTTTTTAATTTGAACTATTTTGTGTCAAAAAAGAACTTTTTTTTTTAACGTAGAATTTTTTTGTTAAAAAAATTTAAATTTAAATTATTTGACAATTAATCTTGTCTTTCAATGGGTTAGGATAATTGCCCCAAGTGCATTTTAGATTATTCAATAAATTAATTGAAAAAGAGCTAGATTATATGATAGAAAAATTAAAAAAAAATTATAAAAAAAAAATCAATAATAATGAACAATTTGGTTTTAAATACGCTTTTTAAGTCTATTTTTATTTGAATTTTTCCCAATTTCCTATAGAATTTAAATTTAGAATTTAATTTTGCTACTAACAATTTTTATTTTAATATTTTGATAGGCATTTAGTTAACTAAATCAGCTAAGAATTTTACACTTTTTATATTTTAAATTTTTTTTTTATTTTTCCTTAATTTTATGCTAATAAATCTAATTAAAAATCTATTAGTAAAATTTGGTTGCACTTATTAATCTAGATACAAATGTGAAATCCGTTTAAAGTTGAAAAATAGCCAGCTTATATATTTTTTGTATTGAAATAGCTTAAGAAATCGTATTAAAATAAATCTAGACAAAATTATTAAAAAATATTATAGCTTTAGAAAAAGATGATTAGCAATCCGTAAAAAAATTTAGCTCGAGAGATTTACAGACTTGCTTAGGTTAATTTAATCTTTAGTATAATAGATTTTCAATAGTTCTTTAGCTAAAAAAAATCAGAATAAATATTCAAATACCTCAAATATCAATCAGTAAAAATCAATTTTGGATAAAAATTCTTTTAAATGCTCTTTTTCTAATAAAAACTGATACAGCATTATTGATTAATGATCTTTTTGAAAATTTTATATGTTTTTTTTTTTAATCGCAAGGAAAAAAAGAACAATGAATAATGGATCAAACAAGTAAGATTTTAAACTTGCAATGATTTTAAAATATTTTAGTTCTAATCTAATTAGAAAATTTAAAATTTTAAAAATTCAAAAATTTTAGCTTTTTTGAATAAGAAATTTTTTTATAGTAAAAAAAAAGAAAAAGTATTAAGAAAATTAGATTAAAAAGTAGACTAAAAAGTTAACAATACTACTACATAGGATAAAATTTACAAGTTTAAATTTGACACTAAAGTGTTTTTACAATAGAATTTCAATTTAATTAGATTATTACCTTTTGTTTTTATAATACAATTAATTCTTTAAAAAATCAAAAAGTTATTAAATTAAATTAAATATGATAGAATTTATTGATTTTTTTAATGTCTCAAAGAAATATATATTTTAAAATTAAAATTAAAATTTTTTTTAATTTTTAAATCATGATCCCGGCTAAAATTCAACTTCAATTTATTCATGTAAATTAAGATTAATTTTTGTTAATTTTTGTAAATCATAAGCATTGTTAATTTAAATATGGAATTGATCAAGTAGAATTCTCTGATTTTTCTTAATCTCAAAAGACTAAGAAATTGAATTTTTTGTCGATAATGAGAAATACTCTTATAATTTATTTGCTTTTTCTGTTCGAGGATAAACTCCTTCAGATAAATAAAAATACTAATAAAAATTAAAACAGTTTTAAAATATTTTAAATTTGAAGTAAGTAGTAAGTCATTGTTTAAAAATGAGAATTAATACTTATTAAGATCGGAAATGATAATTAAAGAATTGTTTAGTTAGGCTATAAAAGGAATTGTGAAAATAGATAAATAAGATGAAATGAGAATCAAAAACATGGAAATGATCCTTGTCAGAAATTTTTTGTATAATTAAGTAGCAGCTTCATAGAGGATTAGAATTCGTTCTTGGAAGTTAAGTCATTTTTGTATGAAGATTATATTTTGGTCCATAACTAACTAGTTACATAATTGGATTAAGGAAATTTTGAATTAGTTAGTAATTTTGTGCAATATTACAGGGAACCACCAAAAAGCTAAATACTAAATTTTACAGCAAAGGTTAATTGAATGAAACTTTCTAAATATTTCTACAAATAATAGGATTTTAATAAGAGTCAAAAAAAGTCATTTCAGTATTTTGAAATTCAAGTCGAAAGACTTTTTTTTTAGAAAAATTAAGTCAAATGACTTTACTATTGAAAAATTCTCGCTGAAATTAATGAAATAAAATTTCAAATATAAGCTCAAAGTAAGAAATTTACATGATAGTTTTTTTAGCTAAATGATTTTAAAACAATTTTTTAAGATTGAGCTTGAAGTCAATCATAATCAAATAATTTAAAGGTAAATTGAATAATCGATATTGAAATTAAAATTTTGTTTTTTTTCTACACAAAATTTTATTTTGAAGAGCTTTCTCTAGTCTAATCAGAGTAATATTTTTCATACGCTCTTCAATTGAACTTCAATTAAATTTATTCTGTAGAAAATAAATTATTCTTTAAATTAAAATGAATTTTCACTTTGGATTTTTTTCTCTAATAAGACTATTTCTATAGTGAAATTTTATTGATGGTTGTAAAAAAAATTTTTAAGATCTGGGATACGCAGTTAATTGTTTGTGTTTTTATTTTAAAAATTGGAGCATTTAAATAGCAAGAACTTGTATTGAATCATAAACAAATTTTATTAATACTTATCTTGACCCCTGCATTACTCTATTGATTCTCGTGTCAGATTTTTCAAATTTATTTTTTATTTATTTTTATAAATTAATTTTATTAAATAAAAATGAGATTTTTTTTAAAGCACTAAAAATTATATTTCTAATGAGACTTGTAATCAAAGATGAGACAGTCCAAAATGAAAAAACATCATTTAAATTTGTGATTTACATGATTAAATACATGCTTTCGAAATTTTCGAAAATTTAGCTCATTTTTGGCGCATATATTTAAATTTTTTCAACTAAACTTGGATTTAATTTCAAATTTTTTTGATCTATTTAGAAAAACAGTCATCAAAAACTCGATTCAAAATTGAATTAATTTGAGGAAAAATTTTAGTGTGTGTGCTTACTAGGTTTTTTTGTTTACCGATTAATCTAAAGGAGAAAAAATTTAAAAAATGTTTAAATAAATATTTAAAATTTGAGTTAATTTGGTTTTTGTTTTTTTCTTTTTGCTAACAAGTCATAAAAATAATTCTAAAATTTAGAGAAAAATTAAAAATATTCAGACATTTTAAGGCTTATTATCTTGAAAAATATTCTGAAATTATTAAACAACAGTAACATAAAAACAAAAAAAAGAATAATTAAAGTAACGTGATCAAAGCTGTTTTTATTCAAACCATTCTTTACATACATTTCTGTTAATTGGTAAATTTTTTGAGTTTTAAATGTTTAAAATTCATCAATTTTGTGTTTAAATTTTTGCAAATTTTCATCAAGTCACTTAGGAATTCTTGCTTGACCGATTTAGAATCATTTCAACAAAATCAAAAAGAATTGCTTTTCAAACCCACTCATAATTGGGATAAACGAGTCTATTTATTGTAAAATTGTTTAGTAAAATTTACTGTAAATAAAATTATTTATATTTCATTGAAAAATTTAATTTTCAAATGGTCAAGTTCAAAAAATTCAAAAAAAAAACTAGGTTTTTTAAATTAAATCTGATTTTAATTTTTTATTATTAATCAAATCAATTCTATTGTACTTTTTTTACTCTAAGGTCTATTAATACAAATGTTGAAACGAAAAAAAAATTTAAAAAAGTAATTTTTTTTTTCATTTTTATTGTGTCGTTCCAGCATGTACCGGTGATGAACACCTTTTCTTCTACATAGCTATTGGGTTCCATTTTTAAACGAATTGAATCTCAGACTTCTTAAAAATTCTTCATTTCATTCTTTCATCTGCTTCTAATCGATCAAAATTTTATTAAAATAAGAAAATTTTTTAATTTTTTTATTAGTCATTTCGACTGGAAAAAATAGTCGATTACTGAAAATAGATTTTCAACACTAGTAATATTGGGTTTTACATAAATGCTTCATCACATCCACCATCTATGTGAAATTTCAATTTTTCTATTTTGTGATTATTTTACGTCCAGTCCATTCCCATTCAAATGTTCATTGATGATGATTAACGTTTTCCTTTTTTTGAACATCGAACCATTGGGCTCGTTTCCACTGTGTTTAATCGTTTCAAAGAATGCATTGTGTGATTATATTTGATTTTTGAAAAGCAGATTTTGCTCTTATTTGTCAAGGACAAATAAATTTGCACAACCTTTAGAAAAAAATTTTTTTTTTAAAACAGCATCAAATTTGATCGTTATTCAACAAGTTTAGATTTGATACCAAATTTAAATTTCAAGTTCAAAATAATCAAAATAATAGTGGGAGGTTTGTGTATGTGTGTGTGTGTGAGCTTGTGACGTCATAGCATTATATTGCTCCTTTAATTAACAAAAAAAATACAAGCAAAAAATTTATGCACAAAAATTAAATTAGCATAATTTTAGACCCCAAAAACGCATGCACATATCGCGATAATGTTCGACTCGTGAGTCATATTAAACCTACCTACTAGTCTATTCGTGTACAGACTGCAGCTCACGCTTGCTAGAGTAATTCAATCTAAAGCAGAGGGGTAAATAGAATTAGCATAGTGTTTTTTTTTTTGTGAGAGAGTAGAACAATCTTAAAACTGCAAAAATAGTCCGTCATTAAAAATAATTTTTTTCTCTACTTTTTAATTTATATGTATATATTTTTTTTGCTAATTTTTTTCTTAATTTTTTTTTTGTAAATTTTATTTTATTCAGATGGATATATTTATTTTATAAACATTGGATAACACGAACAAAAAAAAAAAAATAACAAAACTAAACTAGATAGAAAAAAATGACCAAATTTTTCTAAATTTTTCTAAACCAAACAAAACTAAAGTTAAATTGGAAGAGTGTAACTAGTTACCAGTAGAAACTGAGAAATTCTATTAGAAAAAAGAAAAAAAAAAGCACAAAATGAGCTTCACCAGCGATGAAGTAAACTACTTGATTTATCGCTACTTGCAAGAGTCGGGCTTCATACACTCGGCGTACGTGTTTGGCGTCGAATCTCACATAAGTCAAACGAACATAAACGGAACACTGGTGCCGCCGGCAGCCCTGCTGACCGTCATACAAAAAGGTCTGCAGTTTACCGAGGCCGAAATTAGCGTGGCGGACGACGGCAGCGAGCGGCTCGGCGACCCGCTGTCGCTCATCGACGCCGTAATGCCCGAAGTTATCGAGGCGAGACGACTCGCTTTGAACAAACCGACGCCGGCTGTCGATAGTGACTCGGCAACGGCCAAGACCGAGACGAACGGCCCGAGTGCCGAGTCTTTAAAGCAAACCGATTCGGAGACAAAGACCGAAAAACAGCCAAGCCTCACGAAAAACGAACTAGACACATCTAGCCAACGACACACGCCGCCCGTCAACGGAACCACCAGTCCTTATGTCGAAAAGACAAACGGCTCGTATGCCAAGCCGATTGTCGGCGACCCCGCTCGACCCAAAACTCCCAACGACGTTACTAATTTGTATCCGGCCGCCGAGGCGATCAAAGACGAGCTTGTCAAGGAAGAACCGATGGACATAGATCCGCATCTAAGACAGCAGATTCAAAATTTGCAGCAGCAATTGAGCGGCGCACACACTATGGAAATACCTGCCAATCGAGTCACTGTTCTAAGCGGTCACGATTCAGAAGTATTCATATGCGCTTGGAATCCTGTTCAAGACTTGTTGGCGTCAGGCTCCGGCGATTCGACTGCTCGTATTTGGAATTTATGCGACAATACGCCTCAGTACAAACAAGCCTTGCTTCTAAGACATTGTATTCCAAAAGGCGATTCTAGTGTGCCTAGTAATAAGGATGTTACCTCGCTCGACTGGGATGTAAGTTGGAATTTTCTTTAAAATTAAATTTTTTTTATTAATTTTTAATTTTTTTATTAAAAAAAAAAAATTTTTTTTTCTGATTCTTATGCTTTTGATTTAGCCAACTGGAAGTATGCTGGCAACTGGTTCTTATGACGGCTATGCGCGCATTTGGGCTACTAATGGCCAATTGAGAAGCACTC
The DNA here is from genome assembly GCA_016987375.1 of Brachionus koreanus. Taxonomy (NCBI): domain Eukaryota; kingdom Metazoa; phylum Rotifera; class Eurotatoria; order Ploima; family Brachionidae; genus Brachionus; species Brachionus koreanus. The sequence continues at coordinate 2,336,810 of PJRA01000011.1, read as the reverse complement.
TTGGACAACACAAAGGTCCCATTTTCGCTCTCAAATGGAACAAAAAAGGAAATTACATTCTAAGTGCCGGTGTTGACAAGGTAATTGTCTCTTTTTTTTTTTTTTTGTTACTTAATTTTATTTCTAATCTATCTGCTTGTTTTAATTGATTATCAATGATCCCAAACAAGTTTGGAGATGATTTTTTTGAAGCTTTAAAATTTATTATCATTAGTTGTGTGTAAAATTAGTAGATTTTTTTTTTTTGAAAAAAATAAAAATCAAGGCAAAGTTTTCTTGCTGACCAAATTCGTTAAATGGTTGCTGTTATTTTTGCTTGTTGTGTTAAATCCAGTACATAAAAGTCCGTCCATCTGCACATATTCTTGAAGAGAAAAATTTTTTTATTACACAGGAGAATCCATAGCGGCATTTAGATGCGTAAAAATAAACTTTTTTATTTAAATTTTCTGAAGCTAAAAAAATTTACAACTTTTATGGACTTTTTTATTCAATTCTTAATTAATCCAGCAATCCTGAATTAATTTTAAATTAAACCAAACCAATGCTTCTTGAAAAAAGAAGTTAACAAAAAAAAATTTAAGCAAAATTATCTTTTTTTCTATAAATGCTATTTGTTGAAAAATATATTTTTTATTTATTTTACCCAAAATACTTCTTTTGTGTGATTAGAGAAATAGAAAAAAAAATTTAAATATTAAAAATCTGGAGAAATTTTTTTCTCTTTCTATTTGCCTTTTTAATTCACCGAGTCATTGAAATTTAATTTTTGATTCTTATGCTAAGAAGATACAAAATTATTACTTTTTATTAAAGCCTCGTTTGTCAATAGAGTAAAATTTAGAAAAAATAAGAAAAACTAACAAAATAGAGTAAAAAATAAGATTTAGATACAAATCAAAATAGGAATTTAAAACACTCAATTTACTCAAAAAAAAAATCATAAATATGAGTCCACTTTTAATAAGTCGTTTAAAATTTAAAAATAAGAGTTAAATATAATTTGACTCTTGCAACATTTCAAACTAGATTTGAAAAATTTAATAGTTTAATAATAGCCTATTGATAAAAATAAAAATTAGATCATTTTTATAGACAGGAAAAAAGTAAAAGAACACAAAATTTTTTCACTTTCAAAAAATTAATAAAATTAGTTAAAAAAATAAAAATTAATTAATCATTCCATTGTCTAGCATTCGATAAAGTCGATTTTTTATGTATTTAGACCAAATTCTTATATTTTATTTAAAAAATTGAAAATTTTTTTTTAAGTTAAATATTTGATTAAAATTAACAATATTTTCATCTATGAAGGACTCTTAAATTTTTGTTTATTTTGAGAATTAGTGAAAATTGTGTTTTTATCGACATAAATGATTAAAGCAAATCTTTTTCGAGTCAAAGTAAAAAATTGGTAGAATATTTAAACATGCCTTTTCTTTTTACTTAGCTTGTAAATACAAGCTATTTTTCAAAGAAAATTTTCCTTCAAAAATATTGACTTAAAAAATTAATTTGAGTGGGCTAGTCGAACATGTCTAATCTGAATTTTTTAAAATTTTAAAAATAAAAGATTAATTTTTTTTTTGTGTCAATCTAAAAAAATATAAATACTAATCAAATCAAAAGCTAGTTGATCAATTTCTAGTGCTCATTTAAATGAATAATATTTTACAAATGAGAAAATATCAACAAAAAGGAAAAAAAAATTTCCTAATTTTCGAGTTTTCACGATTGTTGTAACTTTGATTTTACACTTTAATCAATCCAAAACACAAATAGGATGAAACTATTTAATTATTATAAACTAAAATAAATTAAAATTAGTTATTCAAGCTTTGAAACAAAAAAAAAATTTAAAAGAATTTTCAAATTAGTCTATTTCTATTGTCATTTAAAAAATAAATAAAGTTCTTTTACATTGTATTTTAATTCACTTATAAATAAGAGCCTATTCCTTAATCAGAAATTATATGTAAATATTCAAAATTTTTTATAAAATCTTAATCTTATCCTCTTCTTTGTTTTAAGTTAAATTTTATTTATGTGAAAAATAGTTTACTATGAATTTTATTTTTGAAATTGATACATCATCAAAATATTTCTTCCATATTTCACAATATTTTTACATTAAACTATTATACAATTTGGCACTCACAATCATAGTTACCAATGTTTTTCTGACACAGTCAGTGAATGTGTTTTCAATACATACTATGAATGACAGATCAAAAAATTTTTTTGTAAAAAATTTTATGCCTTTTTTGCATTTTGAAACAAAAATAGAAAAAAATTTTTTTTAAAAAAATCTTGTTTTTTTTTTTGATAAACTAAAACAAAATTTTTATAAAGAGCTTGATAAATAATTAAAATTAAACTGTGCCGTTTTTTTTCGATACTGAATTTGAGTCCTACAAGCTGTATGTGTCAGCTTTTCAGAACTTAATTTTAAGAGCTTAGGGAAAAAACTTTTTTCAATTTAGATTTTTTGTGTTGGATTTTTGTTCCATAATTCACAATACAAAACTTTTCATCTTGTCATTTATTGAGCTACTTATAGCAGTGTCCTCTTAGTTGGCTTCTAACAGTTTGTGACCAACTTTTTTTCTTCTTTAAAAAAAATTCCAATTTTAAATTAATTTATTCAAAAATTGAAGAAAAAATTCAACTAATTTTTTAAAATATTTTATCTAAAAACGAATAAACAAAATATTTATGAAAAAAATTTTTTTTTTTTTAAATTTAATTTTTTTTATTCGGTGTCTTAGTGGGAGTTTTAGTACTACTACTAGTTGATTTTGATCTTTTCTGAGCACTTGACTTTTTGTCACCAATTTTAGTGAATATTTCCTCATTAAGCAAATCGGCTTTTACTACAGTTAAATGCTGATTTAGATAATCTTTGACAAATTGTTTTATTTCAGAATTGGCTTCGGGTGCTTCATGTTCATTGTTCTCTTCTATTAGACCGAGTTCGTTTAGTAATCTTGACTCGTTTCTGAGCAGCGAATCATCAAGATCATTAAGGGCATCGTTCTCCTCACTTGTGCTCAATTGGGGCTGGTTCGTGTAGCTAAAATTCAATTCTGCTTTGATGCCCGTCGAAAAAACGTACTTATAAAATTTAAATTGCTTAAAATAAGCGTTGATAAAATAGTCCAATATTTGTTTAATTTCTGTGGGTTGAAATAGATTAAGACTAAATGGCGGTCGGTGCACCGCGTAGCACAGAAGAGCCTCTTTGAAAAAGCCGAATGTTTGGTCCAAATTGCCGAACGCCGTCTCGCTTGCCACACTATGGGTACGGATCATCAGCGAGAGGAGGCCAGATATTTGAACCAAAGAATATTCTCTGTCTAGACAGAATTTTACTAAATAAAAATATTTATCTATTAAAATTTGATCTTTTTTTGAATTTTCATTCAATTTCATTAGCTTACAAACCAAATTGGTAAAAAGCTCATAGCTATTTTGGCTTGACTTGACAAATTCATTTTCTTCAAAGCATCCGACAAGGCTCTGCAGCTGATTTTGGTCAAAATACTGCCATAAATCTAGCTTGGCTCTCTTGTACTCAGGCAGTTTCACCTCAAAATAATTGTTCGACATTTTCGTCGCTATTACTTTATTCAATTTTTGTAAATGAAATTTTTTTTTTTCAACACTTAACCCAAACGGTTGCCATGGCAACCGATTTTTTTCAATGACGACAAAATTTTTGACTCACCAAAAATTTTTCATTTAGACAACCATAATATGGGATGCTCAAACGGGCAATTGCCAACAGCAGTTTTCGTTTCACACGGCGCCGGCCCTCGACGTCGACTGGCAAAATGACGTGAGCTTCGCCTCGTGCAGCACCGATCAAAAAATTCATGTGTGTCGACTCGGCTCGCATCATCCGATTAAAACATTCCAAGGCCATCAGAACGAGGTAAACGCCATTAAATGGGACCCTCAGGGAAAACTACTGGCCTCGTGCTCGGATGACATGACGCTCAAAATTTGGACGTTGTCACGTGACACCTGGTTGCACAACCTGCAAGCACACAACAAGGAAATATACACAATCAAATGGAGTCCGACGGGGCCCGGAACCAGCAACCCCAATTCGAATTTGATATTGGCCAGCGCGAGTTTTGATTCGACCGTGAGGCTGTGGGACGTGGAAAGGGGCGAATGCTTGCACACGCTCAATCGTCACACCGAACCGGTTTACTCGGTGGCCTTTAGCCCCGATGGCAAATACTTGGCCACTGGCTCATTCGACAAATGTGTCAATATATGGAACATTTCGTCCGGCGAACTAGTAAACGTGTACAAAGGCTCCGGAGGAATTTTCGAAGTATGCTGGAACTATCGGGGCGACAAAGTCGGAGCCAGCGCTGCTGACGGGACCGTAAGACTGAAATTAAATTTTTTTTTGCTCTAATTTTTTCTTTCAACTTTAAGGTTTGTGTCCTTGACCTGAGAAAAATTTAATAGTGCCTACTGATAAAAAATAAAAAAAAACAATTACAGTATTTTAAATGAAAAATACCTGAAGCGTAAGAACTCATTCGTCTGTACAAATCGATAAATTTAAATTGTAATTAAATCGGGCCCTAATCCGACACTTGCCGTCAAACGACTACGACTTTGGTTGAGTTTTATTTAAAATTGAGCACAACAGGAAATAATTTTGAAAAAGAGAAAGAGCTTTGTCCTATCGAACATTGTTTATTCGACTCAAAGTGCGAATTTGTTCTGTTCAATTTGGATGTAATGTATTTTCTTTGTTAGTAAAATGTTTTTGTTGAATTAGGAAGGCATGGCTTGTTTTTTTTTAATTATTATTATTATAAATGAAAATTCAATTCAAGATGATTCACGCAGTGCATAAATGATCCATTCTTTTATTATTATTAATATTATTATTATTATTTTTTTAATTTATATATTGTATTATTTTTGTCATTTTATCACTCAACTAAAATTATAACGAAAATTTTTATTTTTTGTGTAATTTTGTCGTTTTTAAGATTTTCACTTTCTCTCTCTCTCTCTTTTTTTTTCCTTTTTGTCAAATTTACATTTAAAAATTTTGAAAACTATTTCTAATTAATAAATCTAAAAAGTCGAATATGTCTCGAACCTAAAATTGATTTCAATTTTTTTTCTTAAAATGTTTAACTTTAGTACTATTTAAATAAATAAATAAATGGATTTAAAATTAAAAATGAAAATTAAAATTGATATATATATATATATATATATTTAAATAAAAAAAAATAATTGAATTATTTTTTTCAATTGATATAATTTTTTGTGAACAAATTTAAATATTGAAGCAAATAGTTTTTTAAGTCACATTCAGTTGAAATTAAAATATCAATTGAGAGTTTTTAAATGCTATTGAAAATATTTTTAAATTAAATAAACACATAATATTTAGTGTGAGATGATTATAATTAACTTTTTTCAAAAATTTATTCAAAAATTAATCTAAAAAAACAAAAAATTAAAAAGATTTCTAAATACTTTAATATTTTTCGGTTTACTTGTATTGTTGAACGGTATAAAATTAAGTCATCAAAAACATTCGATTAAAGAAAAATTAAATTTTCTTTGTACACTTGTTATTCATATTTTTATGACATCTTGAGTTAAAAAATAAACACAATTTTTTTTCCACAAGTAAAACGTTTTATAAATTTACCCACACATTTGCACATCAAAAATTCTTGAATCCCAGAAATAAAATGTGCATCATTAATTTCTCTGTAAATTCTCTGTAAAATAAATTTTTTTGCTTACAAATGGTAGTCAAACTTTTCCGACAATGTCATTTCCGATATTTCATACCAAGCATTTTGTAAGTTTTTTTAACATAGTTGTCCATTTTATCATTCCATTTGAATTTGTTGTTCATCATTGCACCAAGATCGCGCTCAGTAGTAGTCTCAGCTAATTCAACTCTGAAATCATATGCATTTAACATTGAGATTTTTTTCCTAGCAATCTTTGAGTTGCCGAGTTGTTTAAAAATCACAAGTAAAAAATCAAGAAAAAACGAAAAAATCAAGATCATGACTTTGATTTTTTTGTTTTTTTTTATTTTCTTGATTTTCTAACTCTAAGTAATTATAAATTTATTTAAAGAAATCAATTATTAAAATTATATTTTAAATAACTATCTAATTGTTATATAATTTTACTTTGCAAATCTTCATCTTTTTTTTTTTTTGACCCTATTTTATCCTAGTGGATAATGGGGAGGCGCTAGCCTAATAATATAGCCGAGCCGTTTGTGTGTTAGTCATGCAAGCAGAGGATCGAGGGTTCAAAACACCCCGATCACTCGACTCAATGGTGATCGGGGTGTCCAATTTAATGCTATGCACATAACTTTTGTTTTGGCCACATTTATTTCGAGGCCAGTTGGTTTAGCGTTGTTCGCTAAATCTTGTGTTTTCATATGCATATGTTCTTCTGCACTAGATATTAACACCAGATCATCCGCAAAGTCTAAGTCTTCAAGCTTGGTTGTTAAAACCCATTGTATACCGCTGGCATTTACAGTTGTTTTCTTCATTACATAATCAATCATTATTAGGAATAGTGTCGGCGAGAGAACACACCCTTGCCTGATTCCTGTACACACTTTGAAGCTTTCAGAATGCCCTTTTTCCAGAATCACACTACACTCGAATTTCTCGTAGAAGAGTTTAATCAAGTTAACTATTTTCTGTGGTAGGACATATGATCTTAGAATGGCCCACAGGGTTTCTCTGTGTATGCTGTCAAAGGCTTTTTTGAAGTCAATGAAGTTAAGATACAAGGGGCTGTTCCATTTGATACTTTGCTCTATGATGTTCCTTACCTTCTGGTCTATGCATCCTCTCATTCGTATAAATTCTGCTTGTTCTTCTCTAAGAGTAACATCCAAAGAGATTCTGATTCTTTCCAGAATTATGCTGCAAAAAGCCTTGCTTGCTACTGGTAGCAGTGTTATTCCTCTCCAATTATCACAGATCATTTTGTTGCCTTTCTTTGGAAGTTTGACTATCATATTCTGCTGAAGAGATCGTGCAGTACTCCTATTGTGATCCTACCATCAACTTTTTACATTTCTGCTGTTACCCCGTCAATACCGGGGGCTTTTCTAATTTTTAGAGCCTTTATAGCAGTTTCTATTTCTTTTTGGCTTGGCACTTCGGTGTCAATATCTAGATCAGTAATAGCTGGTTCTGGTTGTAAATGCTTTTTGGGTTCTGATCTATTAAGAACCTCTTTAAAGTGCTCAACCCATCTCTTTCCTTGCTCTCTTTCAGTTGTTAAGACACGATCTTCTTTATCTTTCACTAAATTTGTTCTTCTCTGTAAGGTACCACATATTGCATTAGTGATCTTGTGAAGCATATATAGGTCCCCTTTTGAGCTGGCTTTTTCTGCTTTGCTGGCACACTGGTTTATATAATTTTTTTTGTCTCGCCTTGCTTTTGTTCCTTCTTTCACAAGCCTGTTTTTTATACTATATGATGCTTCTAATTTCTCCCATATTTGGTCAGATTTTGCTTGAAGCATTTCCTCTCTCTCAGCTATCAGGGTCCATGTCTCACTCAATTAATTAATTTGATTTAAAATTGCCACTTAATTTTTAAATACCTAATTTATAGTAGAAGCTATAAAAATTTGAAATATCTGGCTTATAATTATTAAACTAAAACTAAACTAAACTAAACTAAACTACAATGATAAATTACAAAAATATTCCTAACAGACTGGCTGAAAAGAAGCACTACGCCGTTCGGAACAGCCAAGAGGAACTATTCCCTCTAAATTATATTTTAAATAAATAAACTAAAATAAACTTAAACCTTATTAAATTGATTATTTAAAAAAATGGACTATCAAATGAAAGTGCTATGCTCGACGATCAAACGCTCAACCACACTGAAAAATTTCCTTTCAAGCAAATTTTGCGAGACAATTCAAAAAAAAAAATGTGGTGAAAAAAATATCAAATCCAAATTTTAACCATATTTCCTTTAAATTACCAAACCAAAAATTGGGGCCAAAAAAAAACCAGACCTTGTTTACAGTATCAACCGGCTGATTGTGTCCAATTGACCGAAAATGTAATACAATTATCAATGAATGCTTAATTATGTTCTATCACTACATTTTATCTTTTTTTATAATTTTCAATTTTATGAAAAATTTTATTTAGCCTTGAATAAATAATTTTCAAAGAGTTTGAAAAATTAAATAATTTTTTTTTGTTGAAAGATTTTTCTAATCATGTTTTGTTAATGTTGTTACACTAAAATTCTTGGAACTGCGTGACTATGTTCTGTTTGACCAAACCGGATAAACTTTTCTTTAAAGCAAATTGAAGTTTATGGTCAAATTTAAACTATCTAGAATCATCTCTAGAAGGTCTTTAAATATTTTTTGATTAACTTCAAAGACATATTTTTAATATAATAAACTTTCAACGTTTAAGTTTATTTTTTAAGTCTTCAAATATTTTATCTATGTATAATTATCCATAGATGATTGTTTTTGATCTAACTGAAAATCTTAGAGAATTAAATGAATAAAAAATTAGTCTTATAAAACTATAAAATTCTCATCTTTAGAAACTCTTACAGTTGGATGTTGGGTCCATTTTAGTTCCTGTATTTTTTGGCTAAATATCAGTATCTGGAACAAGAAATTCACTTGCCATCACTCGAAAAATTGTTGTACCACTTTTTTCTTATTTTAATTCGATTAAACAAGTTTTATTGCATATAGGCTCCTTCCTAGCTTTGGTCTAAATTTTCTCATTTCTTTAGCTTTTTCGAACCTTGATATTTTAAAATTGAACGCACAATGGCACCATATTGTTTTAACAATGTTTGATCTTCAATTTTAAAAGGAGAAAATAAAAAAATTCAAAATTTTTTTTTTTATTAATGAACACTGAATTAATTAAATTGACAATAAAAATAAAAATTTAAAATTTAGAAAAAATAAATTTTTTGAAGCCTTTAAAAGTGATTTAGATTTAAATTAAAAAATTTGAAGTCTTCCTGTAGATTGTTTTTGCAAATTTTTTATTTCCCAGTCATCATTTTGCCTACACTACAAATACTAATTTTTTGGAGACGTATTATTTTGGTCGACTATTGTCAAAATTTTCATATTTTTTTACTTATGTCGATTGAACAATTGGGCCTAAACAATTTTCAACAAAACAAATGTTGTTTTTGGTATTTTCTTTGGAGACTTTGAACTGCTGAAATTAGATGCCCTTTTCGTGAATATTAAAAATATCTTATCATCAATCATTGATTAATTGAGACCCAATTAAGTAAATTAAAAATTCAATTTTTTTAAATATTTATCTGGTAGAGACTGACCAATTATCCAGGTTTATCAAGTTGGCAGAATTCTTTTTTATTTTTTAAAAATTAATTTAACTTTTTATCAACAATGAATTAATTTAAAGCAAATAGACACTAAACTTTATTGTTTACATTTATTCGAAATTTTATTTATTTACATTATTGATAATATTTGAGGCAAAAAAAAGATGAAAAATTTTAAAATTTATTTCAAATTGTAAGAGAGCTCGATAAACGTAATTCAAAGTACAAGAAAAAAAAAGAAAAAATTTCTTAACTATAAACACAAGGCGTACTCGGAGATAAGATAGAATAAAAAAAATTTCAAAAAAAAATCATCCCGAGTCACGCCGACGGCATTGTCGAGAAAAACATAAAAATATTTCGGATTTATTTCATCATGTCGAGAAAGCTTCTACTATTAAATAGACAAAACAATACAAATTATATAGATTCTTATTACAACTCATCTAGTTCGGCTCTTGAGTTAAATATTTACAAATACTGTAAAAAAACATGAGCGCCAAAGCTACGAGTTGCCTGGCGCTCCGAATTTTATACAAAGCTTAAAATTCTAGTTCAAAACAAAATAATTTTACAAAATATTTATTTGCTTTTGATTTTTGTTTCTGTTTTAACATTATTTCTGGTATTTATTTGCGACGTTCTGAATGTTTTTTTCAGCTTTTTTTTTTTTGTCATTGATAAACTGGAGGAAAACTGCTGGTTGGTCGTCGCCGGGCCACAGTTTGATGTCGAACTTGTCAGGCCGCCACCCGAAGAAATAATCAAATAATTTTTGTATTTTTCCTTGTGTTCGAACAATTTATGTATCATTATTTGGCTCTCGTCGAGCTGTTCATTCACATACTTGTGACGCTGGGAATTGGCCTTCAAGTAAAGGGGTTATTTTTCTAAAAAAAAAAGCTGTTTTTTTCAGCTATTACTTTTATGGATTCGCTTATTTTAAAGCAAATGTCTGACAGGCCGATAAAGTTGCTTGATTTCAAAAACTCGCCCACTTCATTCATCACCTCTAATGATTCATTCTCATAGTCCATCTTAAAAAAAATTTTTAATTTTTTAAAAGGTTCTGTAAAAAAAACAGTGTCACGAACAATTATGTTTTAAAATTTTGAAAAATTTTATTTATTTTTTTTAAATTAACTAATAAATTTATTAGAAATAAAATTTATTTTTTTGTATAAAAAACTATTCCTTGGCTTAAGTCATTTTTGTTAAAATCTAGTGTAAAAATAATGCTCAGAATTATTTATTTTAAAAAAGGATATTGGGAGTATTTAATTTTTAACTCTTTAAAATAAATTAATTTTTTGATCTATTGACAATCGGCTTTTTTATTTTAAATATTCTTTTGTTTTGTAAATTGTTAGAAAAAGTAGACGAAGGGATACAAAAGAACATTTTTTTTCCTAGGAAATAAAAAATTCTTAGATTAAGTTTATGATAAGGATATGTTTTTTTTCTCATTGTCAATCAATGCACATTTTTCACCATATGTGTTGATACATATTCAAAAATTTGCTTAAAACTAATATAAAAAAAGAGACTGAAAAATTTATTTTTTTAAAAGCATTCAAAAAAAGATCAAACAAAATAAATGAATTTATTTTTGTTAGAATTTTATAGGAAAAAAATAGACTTTTCAAGATATTGAACAAAACTTGTTTTGCCTGATCTTAAATATAAAGCGCCTGTTTTCTCTTTAGAAACTGTTCGAATCAATTGAAAGAAATATTGGCAATTTTTCCTAGTGATAATCTTTCCGAGTATACTTCTAATGTTATAAAAAATTATTTTTAAATGATGATTTACAATAAAAAAAATTATAATTCGACATCAAACAAGGTTTCTTAATATTTTTTGATTTTTCTGTTTTTTTTTTTTAAATAACCTACTCGGGTATTTAAATTACAGCAGTTATTAAATTTTGTGTTTTACCCAGAAGTCATAGAAAGTTAAATCAAATAAAAACGGGCTGTTAAGTCAAAACAAGATGCACCATTACAAGAAAATGACTTTTCATAAAAATAAATTTTCAAAATAAGAATTTGGAAATTTTTTTTTAAATTTTCAAAAAATCTTTCAAAATATCTTTTTAATTAAAAAGAAAAAAAAATTAATTTCTTCTTCTTTGAGAGTAAAAAGACTATTTGGCTAATTTCAAGTTGAAATTTGGAACTTTGTTTTAAAAAATTTTTTTCAAGTCATTCTAAGAACTTAACGTAAGTGAAACTAAGTTAAAGAATTGAAAAAAAAAAACTCACGAGGTCGTTAACTTGTGAAATGACACAGTGAAATCTCCACTCGTTTAGATTATCGACTAGTTGTTTGCGCGTGACAGTATTGACTTGACTATTAGTGGTCGGTGAAAGTGCCAAATCAACATCAGAATATTTGACAAAGTGATTTTGTTTGGGCTTCCAAGAGGGAGCATAATACTTGTCTATTGAAAATTGATGGCGCTGCCGCTTGCTCGTCCACTTAACACCCTCTCGGTCAACATAGCTGAACTCTTTGGACAGCAACTCGACTGTTTCGTCGTCCAAAAGCGGCTCGTCAAGATCGTGATCTTTTATTTTGATCGAATGGGTTCGCTTTTTGTCCGTTTTTATCAATTGATTATGTACACGAGCTATTTTGAGAGCTGGTTCGCTTTCATCCATCTCATTTGATTGATTAGAGCGTTTTTCGTTTAGGCCTATCAACGGATTGTTGTTGCTTAAGCTTTCTAGACTTTGTTTTTTGAATTCTTGTTTGCGTCTTTTGCGATTGCAGGCCGCTTCGCCGCCACCACCAGTAGTCGAGTCCGAAGGCTGGCTCGAGGTGCTCGGCTGCGGAGACAACTCTCTCGATTCGGTCATTTTTCGTATTGTTTGAGACTTGCCCGACGTCGAGCTGTTCTCGTGCAAAACTTCGTTTATCACACTGTATATGTTCTTAGGTACGGACTGGGTTGAAGTGCTGGACGACGATGGCGACGCCGAAGTCGACGATGATGTGTTGAACAGTGACGAGGCCGGCACGCTCAAGTAATGCGCTTGGTTCGTGTCTGACCCGTTCTGAGACTGCGGCAGTGTGCTCGGAACTTGCGGCAAAGATTTGAATGGGTCTATGCTTAGCTCGAACACTGCTGGCTTGCTCTGTTGAGGCCCGTTGTACGCATAGTCTAAGCTGGAATTTGATTGAAATTGGCCTAGATTGGTGTGAGAAGATGGCGAATCTCGTCTTAAGAAAAAATAATTATTTTTTTTTTACTTCTTGTTCCAAATCAAGTATTGTCATGCAAAATAATATTCATTTTTTTCTTAAGTTTAGTTATTGACTAAACATTGGGTATTAAATCGTAAAAAAAAGTCATTTTTGTCGTCGCTGTGAAGCTAAAATGTGAAAATAGAGTGGTGTCAATTTGGAACCATCTAATATCGGCAAAGTCAGTAAACAGTTTTAAATCAAGAATTGACAAAATTGTTTGGAATAAATAAATAAAAGCAACGACTGCAATGGCTAGCTCATGGGCAAAGCGCATCACGCGCTGGTTCAGGTGCACCCTAAACTGTAGTTCACGCATACTTTTTCTGATACTACTACTACTACTACTTAATTATATTAACTAGAAAAAAATAAATACTTAATCATTTAATATCAATTAAAAATGAGAAATTCTTCAAGTGGTCAAAAATTTATCACATGCAAAATCATTTAAAATTTTTTCAAAAATTTTTTATGTTTAATATGCATCTAATACGCAACTCCAGTGTGAAATTTTAACCCACAAATATTTAAACATGCCTAAACTCTAGGTATTTGTATACATTGTTTTTAATTTTATTTTTTACAATTTCTATTTTACACCTTTTTTATAATAATTGTTGTAAAATTAGATTTATTTCTCAAATCAATAATTCTTATTTAATAAAACGTTTAAAACGTTAATTTTATATTTTATTTTTTAATATTATATTTAACCTTTTTTTAAATAAAAAATAAATAACTCGCTATTTCAATTTTTTATGTTCGACAATAAAGACTGTGGAACCAATGCCAAAAAAATTTTTAAATTTTTTTTTTTTATAACATGAGGAAAAAAATATTCTAAATTTGTGGCATATATTTTTAGAAAATTTGAAAATTTTTGTAAAATTTAAATTAAAGTTTCTATTTCTTATTGCTGATTTTTTTAAAATTACTATTGAATGATAAATTTTTTTAAACAAAGCAAAAAGTAATTTTTTGTTAATATTAACATAGAACATTGTCCTAGGTATTGTGATAAAACGAATTGAGAAATAATTTTTTTTTCTAAATAACCATTTTTCATCGTTAACTTAGAATTGATTGTTATTCAAAAAAGTTAATTTTCAAAATATTTTTTAGGTCAAACCTTTCTCATTTTAATTAGTAATGCTTTTTTCTAAGTTTTAAAACTAAATAAAATAATTAATCATTTTTAACAAGTTTTATTTTAAAAAAAATTGTTTTCCTAAATCGACTTTTGCCTATTTTTTAAGTTAAATAATTATAATGTTCGTTGAACATGCGCTCAATTTTATTTCACTTGTTTGATCATTCATTTCTCATCTAGTTCACATAATTTTTTGACTATCAAACTGCTGCATAGACTTTATCATTTTTTAATTAATAAATTAAAGAGCATGGATAATGGATAGAAAAATTTCTTAGTTCCTTTGTTAGCAAATTTTATCCAACTAAGTGAAATCATCAAATATTAAATGCGTTTGGTCCAGCAACAAAAAAAATGCTCGTTTTTTAAGTCAAAAACAGTGTCACTTTTTAAGCTCATCTTTTTTCTAATTTATTTATCAAGTAAAGTTAAGTGAAAATTTTGAAATAATTACTTATGACGTAATTACTGTACTAATAGATTTTTTTCTTATTTAAAATTTCTTTATTTTATTTACAAAACTCAAGCTATTTGCACCTTAAAAAAAGAGTGTGGAAAAATTTTCTTTTTTTTTTCAAGTTAAAAATTTCTATTAATAAATAAATAGGAAAATATAATTACCTAGCTTTTCTGATGATGTTAGGTTTAAGAGGCGAAGAGTTGGGCGATTGATTAGAGCTATTGACATTTGTGGCAGAATAACTGTTTGTTGCATTAAGAGTGGAAGCAATAGTCGAATTGACTAAGGATGGATTGACAATAAATCGAATCGGACCAGGTATCATGTGAGATATGAGCTGTTGAGAAGCAGGGTTTGTTTGAATTCTGTAATGATTGTTATTGTTGTTGCTGTTGTTTAAATTGGCACATATCTGTGCAATTGTGGTCGCTTGGCCCGATGACGAGGACTTGTTCGCACTCGGAAGAACAATTTTGGGACTAGGACTAGTGAGTGCGTTTGAGACCGGTTTTGAGCTTGAGTTCTTGAGGGCAGATGCAGTTGGTTTGTCTATTAAATTTTTAAGAGATTGAAGTGTGACCTTGTTTTGTTGAGTGCATTTTTTAGGCGTGTTTGAGTCAATTTGATTAGAGAGTACAATTGGTATAGCCATGCGGTTGTTTGACGTTGCCTGGTTCAGAATTATGCTCTTAGTGTTGACGAGAGATATCGGCGTGCTAGATCCAGACGCTTGATTTTGACTATTGGTCCCACTTGACTGACTTATTTGTACGTTACCGCCCGATGAAGTCTTAAAATGAAAAAAAGTCAAGTTTGTCACTTGGTTTTGTATTCACATTTGGTCATTACTTACCATGTTAGATTTTGAATTTCATTTTTAGGCTATCAATCAGCTAAATGAATCGTATAAAGGTAAAGAAATTTTTCTAAATTTCAAAGTTTGAACACAAATGAAAAAAGTATGTTTTTCTTCTTGTAAAAAAATAAAAAAAGCAAGTATAATGAGAATGAAGTGAATTATGAATAAGTGTGAGTTAATATCGGTGTTCGACAACACACAGACTAATTTTGGGAATAAAATTATAATAATCGAGAAAAGAGTTTTGGCTGGATTTTTCGTATAGTTTAAGTCCTTAAGACTAGGGTCTTTTGGTCTGACCTATTTTTTTCTCAATGATTCGTTTTTTTCAATTTGTTCAGTGTAATGATTTAAAGAGGAATAACGAATATTATTGTTGCTCTGGTTGCTGTGTGCTAGACCTGGTCTTATACGTCTGCATTTTTTTAAAAAATGGGAATTTTTATTCTTTTTGCAAAATTTAGCTAACATTTGTTCAATTTTTTATTTTAGACTTTTAGTCCATCTATCTTCAATGTTTTCTTATTTCAAAAAGTAAATATTCAGTTTATGTTTTTCATCAATGTTTAATTTTTTAAAAAAAATTTCTTTTAACACCAGAAAGTCCAGTTGATTTTTGACAAAAATTTCAATTTTTTTTATCTAGACAAATAAAATATTTTTTTCTGGAAATTGATTTAAAATTTTTTAAGAATTAAAAACAAAATGCTTGATTTTAAAAAAATGCTTTATAAAATTTTATTTCTTTAATAAAAATATTTAAGTATCAATTTTTCAAACAAGGGGTTTAAAAAATCCCTCAGTTTTTCTAGTGTTAAATTTTATTTCGATTACAATTATCATACTTTTACAATAAAGAACTAAAAAGAGCAATTGAATCTCACAACTGCTACTTTTTTTGATAAATTCTAAGTTGATAGTTGGAATATTTGAATAAATTCTTCTGGCTGAAGTTTTTGATTTTTTTCTTTTTTTCATCAGATGCCTGATCAGAAACTCGATGTTGTAACACTTTTTCTTTTCTCATAATAATAATAATTTGTTCTAGTACCTTTTTTAGCAGCGGCTTCTAGTTGATCATATACACCACAATTATTACCCAGTCGTCAAAACAGGCCCCCTTTTTTTCTTTAGATACACTGCAATTTTTAAGATCGATCTCCTCTAGCTGGATTTTTACATCATTTTTTCATTCTTACTGATAAATATAAAGCCATAAAGATGAATTTTGGAAGCTTGAGTAATTGTTTGACTGAAATCTTAATTTTTCAACACGAACAAAGACTATTTTTCCAGTTTAAAGTAGCAAATTTAGTAGCTTTTTTATTTACAACAAAGTAAATTATTACAATCTTTATAATGTTTGTCTATTGAGGCAAAATTTGGTTTGAATTGAAAATAATCACAAATTGTTTAAGAGTTTGAAAATTTCATGTGGTTAGATTATATAATTTGTATATTTATAGATTTAAAAAATTTAATCTAGAGTAAAGCCCAAGATCAAAGTTATAAAAAAATCTGCATTGAAATGACAATCCATAACTTTTTTTATTAAAAAAAGAAAAACAATCCAAATCTTTTTTTAAAAACA
Source organism: Brachionus koreanus (assembly GCA_016987375.1). Classification (NCBI taxonomy): domain Eukaryota; kingdom Metazoa; phylum Rotifera; class Eurotatoria; order Ploima; family Brachionidae; genus Brachionus; species Brachionus koreanus. The sequence goes on along the minus strand of PJRA01000011.1, from coordinate 2,320,100 downwards.
TCTTTTTATTGAGATTCACTTTTGAAAATAATTATAAATAATAGGGTAAATGTTTTTTTGTCAAATTTTTCAAAGAAATGTCAAAATAAAAAAAAATTGTTCTGTCAAATTTTATTTGATCATTTGTAAAATTTTAAAAAGTCAAATTTTTAAAAAGAACGTCAAATATTATGTTTTTTTGTCAAATTTTTTAAAGAAATGTCAAATTAAAAAGCATCAAATTTATTTAATAACAATCAAATTTTCCATAATAATACTTTTTCATATATTTTTATATATAGTGGTAAAACCTAATGCCTCATGGTAAAACAGATGCTTCATCTAGAAAAAGATCGAGGACAACTAACCTTTTATATGCGCTAAACTTAGAACCGACTGAATCAAAAATAAGGAAAATTAAACTGGGATTTACAAAAAGACTACTTGAAAATGAATTTACGGCCAAAATACTTAAAAATAATGAGGAAAAGCTTAATCGACCCAATAAATTCATTAAAGAACTGAGAAATATACTAGGATCGCCTGAGCTACTTAACATAGAAGTAATAAACGGAAAGCTTCGAGAAATTAGGCTTGAAGATAAGAAGAAAAGTCGAAATGGAATCTGTGAATCCATTAAATACTGCCTAGAAAACCTAAAGGAAAGAACTAATGAATTAAAGTTACTAATTAAAGTACAAAAATAGTAAAACTTTAAATTATAAAAAGTATTACCTTAGATCCAGTCAACCTTAGTGCGTGTTCCATCGAAGTTGGTTATGCGAGAGATTCAAAAAAACAAAAAAAAAAAGTTTTATAAATAATAATTAAGTATAATAGGAATTATGTAAATCTTCACTTTTTTTTTTAAACATGTAAATTAAATGGTATGAGTAAAAAATATTGTCTTCTTATAATTTAATATTTTAATTTTTTTATAATCTTCATCGCCAAATCTGGCGTAATCTTTTCTGAATAAATAAATAAATAAAAATAGTGCACATATCTATTGATTAAACCATTTATTGGATGTATGACACGAGAAAATCAACTGGTTGAAATCGTTTTTTGCGTATGATATCTAAAAGTTTCAATAAGTTGAACATTGATTCATTAAGAATAGTTAATATTTTTAATAGTCTACCTAAGCACATTTTTAATTCCGTATCAATGAAAATTTCAAAAATCAAAAAAAGCTTTACCACAAAGAGTCGCAGTATTTATATACTACTACACTACTAATGTCAAAAATGTCAATTTATTTATTTTTTAATATGAGAAAGTAATACTGTGCTCCACTTTAATAATTTATTTAAAGTAAAAGTGATATTTATATTAAAATTAAAATTGCTTCAAGTCCATTACATTTACGCTGATTTTTGATGATTTTGTTATGATAGCATAACAAAACTGTAATTAAACATTAAATTACATCAAAAAATACCTTTCTAAAATTTTTGTATAATATTTTTAAGAATTATTTTATTTTTTACTTTCTTTCTATTTTTTGTTCTACTAGCGTTTTGTAATTTATTTTTTTTAACTATTGATTTTTTTTTAAATGCATTCAAAATCTATTTTTGTCATTTTAAAATAATTATCCAAACAAAAATAATAAAAACCCTTTTTTTTCAAATTTTAAGAAAATAAATGCTGTTAAGTGAATTGTTGAAATTCTATTTTTTATTACGGGTTTACCTTTATAAATTTAACAATCATCAATTTTAGCCTCTTATTTAATATGAAGTTTTTGTTTGGAATCCATACTTGAAAGAGGACAAAAGAAAATTTTTAAAAGTACAACGTAATACAATTAAGTTCATTCTACACTTCAAGAATGAAAAAGGATTGAGTGGCTTCTGGATATGAGAAGAAGAGGCGACTTAAAAACAAATTTTTAAATGTATTAATGATCTAGAAACTGAGAGAAAATTAAGAGTGGCTGAATTAAATTCAAAGGCTCGATGAATGGTCTATGGAACACGCAAGATTAAATAAATTAGCTTATATAAGACAAAAATGGATAAAACCAGATTTTTTCAGTTTCCAAATCGAAGTTAATTTTAAACTGCCTTTGTCTTTAGCTCAACAAAATAATTTTATTCAATTTTTTTTTAGTAAAAATCGTGACTAAATAAAAAAAAAAATAATTTTTATTTTAACTTAAAGTCTNAATAAATCAAAAAAAAAAAAAGACCATTGGAGCATTGATTATCATAAAAGCTAAGCATTAAATATGAAATCAAAGAACAAGTCACCTTTTTCATAGAAATATTTTAAAATTAACTCTTGAAGTTAAACCTAGAAAAAAATCAGACATAAATATTTTTTATCAATGAATTAGCTTGTTGACTATTTTCTTTGATTGCGTGCAGCTCCATTGACAGGCCTCTGTGATCCATTCATTTGACCGTTCACCTGTCCTCCATTCTGTCTGTTTCGATTTCTCTCTATTAATCAAAAAAAATTAAGAAAAAAAAATTTCATTTTTTTTACAAATTTCTTACGTGGCTTTTTGATTTCAATAAATTCTCCTTCACCATCATCATGAACACCGCCACCACTACCATTGACCTTGACCACTTCAACATTTTTTTTATTGACGCGTTGCGGCTTGGCCTCGACCAAACTCAAACTCTCAACCGGTGACAAAATATCCTCAATATTAGCCGGTCGCTTGATCGAATATTGATTTTTAACTTGGCTAACTGAGCCAAACGAGGCCAATTGCTGCACAATTAAATCCATTTGACTCGGTTGTGTACTAAAAAAATTAATTTTTGTCAACTCTTCATCTAGCAATCTTTCGCTGACAAAATGTTTTATATCGGCTTTGAGCTCATTGCATTCGGCGTCACTCAAGTGCTGAGCATTGTCGACAATAAGCTTTAAATTGGCCGCTTTACTTTGCCTTTGGTGAACAAGACTAATCGCGTGTTGACTCGAGGCCTTGAGCTCAACTTCCAATTGGGCTTTTCGCTCGGCCAATATGCTTAAAAGCTGCTGGTATGTTTTATTAAGCAGTTGTGTGCTTGTGGATACTTGTTCTTGTAGGCTAGTCTGAATTTTGTTCAATTGAAGCGTTTGGCGTTGCAGGTCTTTGATTGGCTTTTCGAGAAGTTGTTTGGCGTTCGGGTTGTTAAAAGACTTGTTGAATTTTGGCTGTTTGTTGAGCTCTAGCTGCTGTGGACGTTCGAACGAGGTCGACGAGGCGATGGACATCGAGGACGGCGACGTGGAGGACGAGTTAGATTGGTTTACGCTGGGCGTTTCGACACCGAGAATGGTCACTTTGTATCCGTTGAAGGTAGTGTCGGTGTTGAGTCGGTTAATGGTGTCGAGCAGGACCTCGGACTTTTGGGGCTCGGGCGGGCTCATGGAGACCGCCGGCGTGCTCGAGAGGGACGCGCTAGTGTACTGGTCGATCACCGAGGCGACCAGGTCGTTCAAATTTGGCTTGTTGGACTTTTTGGCCGGCTTTTTGCTCGACTCGCTGATCAGCGACGACTGACTCGAGTTCAGCTGGGACTTGGCCTCCGACCACTTGCTTAGAGCCTGTTTGCCGCCGTCGCTAACAAACGCGTCTATGCATTTGCCCACGTCATACTCAAAGTACTCGAGCACTTTGGCTATGTCCATGTCACTCCGATTTTGCACAACTTCTTTAACTTCGCTTATTTTCTTGCTTACTTTTGGCTGTCTCAATACTTTTGGGTTTATGCTAACGGACATTTTATTATATTTCTAAAAAAAATCGATTTTTTTTTTTTTTAATTTAAAATTTAAATAAAAAATTTTTCATAATTTTATTTTTCATAAAAAAATGAAAAAAAAAATTGAATTTATAATTTTTACATCTGAGCTTCGGAATGCATCACTAGCTAGGATGAAATTTTGAAAAATTTTACTAGTTTTTGATTTATTTCACAGAAAATATGGTGGGAAAGAGAGAGAGAGAGAAAAAAAAAGTTTGTGCGCATTTTGATTCCCTTAGCGCCACAATTTTTTGTTGACGTGTCAAACTATATGTTTATCTAGTAAACAGATTCGTTTGTAAATAATTAAAAGGTTTTTTGTAAATAAATTTGATTCGTAGACGAACTCGTTGTGCCTAAACGAACAGAACAAAAAATACTTGAAAATTAGAGCAGAAATGGCATAGATAAGACGTTCAGACTGACCCATTCGACGGTCGTTAGTGCTACGGTCTAAAAAAACATATATTTCAATTAAAAACATTTTATATATGCATACAAATGCAATAAATTTAAAAGAGCTTAGTTTCTACATAAATTTGTACATGTTAGAGTGAATAATCGAGATTTGATAGATATAGACATCGATAAGACAAACACGTAGCAATTGTTTACTAGCCTCTACTGTATAATTATCTTATCAATATTAATAAAGTAAGAAGATAAAATTTAGCGTGTTATTTGGGTCATGATTATGTTTAACATAAACCGATAGAAAATGAACTTATAAATTTGAATTTTTTTCAAACAATCTTTATACGCTTGACATAAATAATCTTAAAAAAATTTTTTTCTTTTAGAATTTACTTATTTATTTTGAAATTTTAAACTTAATGCACAAATAAAGATACTTAGTGAATTTACATAAATTGGATGTACATTATGGGAGCTGTTCTTTAGCTAGCAGACTGGTAACAAAAAGCAAGCAACCACTGGCTTAAAATTTATTCATTAGCATTAACGTATTCAACTACTACTACTACTACTAAATCAAAATTAAAATTCAATTGTTCAAAAAAAAAACAAAAAATTTAGATCAAAAATCGATTTGAGCCCCTCAAAAAAAGGAATTTAAAAATTGCTGATTTTTTTTAATATTTTAAAACAACAAAACCCGAGGGGCTTTTTAAAGCCTTTTTTTTTGATCAAATTTTACTAAATAACTTTTTAAAACTGAGGATCTAATTTTTTTTAATTCTTAAAAAAAATTTATAAATAACCAACCTGGCTTTCGCGTTTTAATTTAATTTTTTTGTTGACAAAAAATTTGCTTCTCAAAATCTTAACATTAAAAAGCCTCTTTTTTTTTTCAAAAATTGAATTTAAAAAACAATAACTTTTATATTAATTTTGGTGCCAAATCAGCAAAATATATTACGAGTAAAACTTGGAAATTTGGATTGTTAGAAAAAATCAAATGGAAAAAAAAACTTTTTATGGTGTTAATTATATAATATAAAAAAAATTATTATAAAAAATTTAAAAATTTTTCTGTTCAAATGTATGAATAAAAACCTTTATTTAAACTAATAGATTATTTTTAAAATTAGCTTAGAAAATTTATTAATTTATTTTAATGTTAGTCCTTATTTTAGTTCTTGTGACATTATTGAAATTTTCAAGGTGTTTTTTTGTTAATTTTTGTTTTCATAAGTCCTTTTTATTTATATTAAACAGTCAATAGGTAAAAAATTAAGAAAATCGTAATTGAGAAAATATTTCAATGTTTTTGGTTAAGAATCTTTAAATAACCGGTCATTAAAAATAAAATATGATCGAAATAAATTATTTGTCCAGAAAATTAGTATTAAAATGGAAAGATTTTTATATCAATAGATGAATTTAAAAAAAACCTAGACACTGCTAAATGCCATTCATGATGGAAAATTTAAGGTTTGTAAAAATTGTAGCTTGTTTTCATTAAAAAATTTAATTTTATTTTAATCTTATTTTTGAGATATTGGTCTAAAATAAAGTAGAAAATATATTTTTTTTTGTTTTTCCTTTTTTAGAGAAGTTTTATTTTAACAACAAAAAATAAAACTCTAGTTCGCTTTTTTCGAGCAAAATTTCTGGAAAACTTAGTTAAAAAACAATTAATAAATTTGAAATTTTTCATTCTAATAGTTAGCAATTAACTGGTAAAATACTTGAATTTATTTAAGAGCTTAGAAAAAGAGAAACATACTAAAATATACTTCCTAAATTAATGTTTACTGCACTAAATTTTAGGTAATTTAATATTAAATAAATTTGACCACAATTTTTAAAATAAAATTTTGATTTAAAAAAACGAAAATTTAATAAAGAAATAAAAAGTTATTTATATTTTTTAAGTCGATGAGTATAAGTAAATTTTGAGAAAATAACATACAAAACTTATGAAAATATGTGATTTTTTTTGATTATTTTTTTTTCTGCCTAAATTAGTTAGAATTTTTTTTTTTAAATTTAAAATAAAAAAAAAATTTAAAATTATAAAATATAAATAATTTTCTTAATTAAAAAGGTTTTGAATTCGACTTGATAATTTTACTCTTTGATAAATTAATAATTTTGATTGTTATTTGTCAGATTCTATTAATCATTTTCATGTTTCATGCCCTAGAATTTGACTTAGCTATTTGATATCTATCAGATTAATACAAATTTTAAAAAAGCATGTTCTACTTTAATTTGAAATTTAATACAATGTAAAAAAAATTCTAAAGATAATCTGAAAATATGAGGCTTAATAAAATTTGAAATAAAAAAAATCAAAATAAATTTTATTTCTTTCTAGATTAATACTTTTTGCTTGTGAGGTCAAAGCTAGTCAAGTTCATTTTTGTGTGATACAGATCGAAAAATTTATTTTCTGTCATTGCTGGCATTCGCAATATCATAATACCTGATAAACTTTTTTCTCGTTTTATTATTATATTTTTTATTTTCGAAAAATAAATTAAATAAAAGAGTAACCCTAGGCTTTTCTATTTATTAAAAAACAATGGAACTGGCTCAAAGCATACTTTTGTCTCAAGAATTTTCAAATAAATTTTAAAAAAAAATTTCGATTAATAATGATAAAAAATCAATTTTGGCAAAATTAAATACTTGAGAATGAGATTAAGCTAATTGACAAAATATGCTCAAAAATCACCTTATTATTTTCTTTTTATTCAAGGATTATAAACTAAATCGGGAAAAAATGTATTAAAAAAAACTTAATTTTAGCAATTTTTAGGTAAAAATATTTCTTTTTAATTTGAAAACTTTTTTTTGAACAAAAATATTTATTCAATTTTTCTAATTAAAAAACGGTTAATAAATAAAGAAATCGATTTGAAAGTACTAGAAAGCACATTTTCTAAAAATTAAAAGCAATTCAAGTAAAATTAAATTTTGGTTATCTGAATAATTTTTTTCATTCAGAAAATTAAAAAATAATTAATTAATATGTCTAAGAACCAAAAAAAAAATAAAACTGAAATTCAAGAAAATAATTTTAAGACAATCACGTGATTAGTGCAAAGTTAAAGTACCACTTTAAAATCAATAAAATAATAATTTAAAATTATGTATAATTAAATTTTTAAAATTTAGACAAACATGGATATAAAAAAGTATTCTAAACAAAAATGTTTTTTTTTCATCTGGGTTAAACTGTTCTTTTGGATATTATTTTAAAATAAATATTTTGACTTATTTTTAAAATTTGAAAAAAATTTAAAACCTAAAAATCTACAAAATATTTTCCTAAAATATATTATATAATTGTTTTCTCTCCGAGGAAGAGCTCGTCTAAAATTATAATAGAAATTTTTTAAATTTGTTTTTGGCTAAGAATTAAGAGCCATTCTGGTTTAGTAAACACCAAATCCTCCAGTAAATAAGACAATCTACACAAAAATCTTATTTACTCATTATTTCAAAATGAAAAATTAACAAACTGTCTTGTATGCTCTAGCTACTAAAACTTGAACAAATTTCTATTCAGACTAGTTGGTTTTTACTTGAGATAATTAAGAAAAAAGCTCTCTAAATTGTGTCAAGTAAGCTATTTAAAATACGAAGCTTAATTTTTAGATATTTTTTCAAACTGCCGAGCGGATCGAATGCAACCTGATTGAGATGCCTACCTTAGCTTTTTATTTAGAACTGTAAGAGAAACAGATAGTTACAAAAAAAGACCTACGCTTTCTCAAATATTAAAAAAATGTGATTTTATATAACTTGTGCATGATTTAAAAGATATGATAATTTATCTTAACAAATAAATTATTACTTCTGATGACGAAACAAAAAATTAAGTCTTTTTACATTTCTAAATTATTCGAAAAAAATACTTCATTTTCTAGCTTTAAATTCTAATTACATAAGATAAAAAAAATGCATAAGAAATTTGTTTTATTAAGAAAACACTTGTCGAGCAAAGTTTTAGACAACGAGCATATTTTATATTACATTAAATTTATTTTTTATTTAAATTTAACTCTGAGCAGACTTCCGCTTTTTAGTTTCAAATTTTACCATAATTATCCACCTCTCACCAAGCTCATGTGTCACATTGAAACATATGAAACATAAATACATACACTCAGAATATATTTGCTCAAATAAGGCTGTAAATCGAGGCATATAAAAAAATTAAATTTTTTTTTTTGATTTACAATAAAAATTTAGTCTACAACTAAATTTTTTTCAAACAAGCAGTATAAACAATTAATTTACAAACTAAGTGCACTTGAAAATAAACTAATATCTAATCATTTTTTAAAATTTGATCCCTATCCTAGATTTATCTCTTTTTATCTAAAATAACAATCACACTAAATGCTACAACTCGATAAAAGAGAAAAAAAATAGTAAGAATTGAAAAAAATGCATTTTAAATAATTATTTTAAATTTTTGAACAACCAGCAACAATTTTTATATAAAATGAACTACGTGAGCTGACTACCATTCTACGTCTGATTCACTTTCATCGCTGCTTTGCTCTTTTTGTTTAAATTAAATTTAAAATAAGTAAATATTTAGAAAAAGATAATTTTTTTACTAAAAAATTTTTGTCTAGAAACAATGGCACTTTTTAATTGATTGTTGAGATCCTGAGGATGCTGTTTTGAAGCAACGGGCTGTTGACGTTCTTTATTCTGAAAGCCTTTAAAATTTCGGATTGATTCCATGAGTGCTTGCTGTGGATCGACTATCATCTGTTTGGCTTTGACCGGTTTTTTGACCGGTTCGACTCTACGAGGTTCTTGAAGCAGGGCTGTGGGCAAAGGTGGTGGCACAGGTGCGCTCGCACTAATTTCTAATTTTTTGATTTCATTTATTAAATTTGAAGGTGATCGCTCATCTAAAGCTACTCTTTCACTTTGAGAAACTTTCTTCTCTGTTGAAAGATTGGTTAGAGTTTTTTCCACCACTGACACTTTATTCTTTTCAAGCTTATTTTGTTTGCCTCTGATCAGCCCGGCGAAAAGTCGACCCTCTTTCAGGTGACTCTTGAAGAACGACTTATTATTTGTCTTTATTTTATTTTCGTATAATTCGGCTCTAGCCTGGCTGATTGAGTCAATGATGTCAAAAAACTTGTCTGCTTGTTCATCAATCGAAAAATTAAATCCTATGTAACAGCGCTATGTAAAATATTAACTTAAAAATAAGAAAATTTCTTGAATCTATTTCTTACCTGAGAAGGAAAATAATGAAAAAGATTGCTTGATTTAATGTATTTAAAAGGTGTGTACATTTCGTGTTCCCATATAAAATCATTACTCTTCAAAATAAAGCAATCAATTATATAAAATAAAATATAATATGAATAATATACTTTGGTGTCTGAGTCAATTGTGTATAAACGAAAATAATATGATTTTTTACCATAGTCTTTTTGAAAAACCAATTTTCCATAGTCAATTTTTTTCCATTCCATGTGGTCGGGTTCCTGTGATCGACTAAGCTCAACAAGGCCGCCTACTAAATTTTTGCGCCTAAATGAGCTCATTAAGTCTTTTTATTTTTAAGAAAAAAAATAAAATTTTAGAACATCTTTGAGACTTGGTAAAATTTTGTCGGTTTCTAGGATATTTGATTTAAAATAAAAATTTTTCAAATTTCATTATTCCTCTTTACTTAAAAAGATCCATTAAAAAATTGTGAATTATTTTTCAAAAAATATCTGTTAGCTTTTATAAAAATGAATGTTTATGAAATTATTTAAATTCTAAAAGCTAATTAAGTAGAATTGTTATGGATAATTTCATAATAAATTGATTTCGTTTAAAACGAAGCTATACTATATTTAAGTAAATAATATTAAGTTTAAAAAAATTTTTGTTGACAGCAGATTTTATTTTTTCTTCTACATTTAATTTAAACATGACAGAGAAAATAAATGATTATGTTGTTACAAATTACCATATTTATTACATCACCATAATTTCAAATATTTTTCTATTTTGAGACAACTAATTCCAAAAATTCTTTTAGATTGGTAAAAAAAAGTTTCTAAATTTTTTTTGTTTTATTCTTTTCCTTAAATAAGAAACTTATCTATTTAAAAATAAAACTTTAAAAAAATATTAATTTTGCCAAAATTTTGTAAAAAAATGCTAAAAAATTTTTAATTAAAAAATGCTATACAATCGAGCGAAATAACTATAATAAACTGATTTAACACTAGAAAGCCCGGCTGATTTCTCATAAAAATTTCAAATAAAGTTATAAAGATAAATTAAAAATTTTCTTTGAAAATTTATTAATTTTCTAAAAAATTACAATCAAGATATTTAGCTTATAAAGATCATTTTTTAAAGTTTTATTTTTATGTAATAAAATCAAAGTTTTAATTTTTCAAAAAGGGGTCTAAAAAACCCCTCGGACGTTCTAGTGTTAAAAGTTATTAGTTGTTTATTCAAATTTATCTTAAATATTTTCCTAAATGCTTTTCATAAAGCAAATATCCTGAATATTAAAAAGTATGACAGAAAAAAATATTTAAGCATATGTTTTTTTTTTCAATCTTTAAAAATCATTAGGATAAACATTAATAAATAATTAAATTTTGATCAATTCATCAATATAAATAAATGCATTTTACTTTTTTATCTGATAATAAATAATTCTCAAAAAAATTTTTACAATGTTTAAATTATTTATAATTTGAATGTCAAAAAGAAGATATTTGATTCCAATCTTGCATCTATTGACAATAAAAAAAAGCTATGATTGTACTTATATACTTTGTTACCTAAAAATACTAAAGATAAATAATAGAAGTTCACAAAGAACATTTTTATAAAAGACATAAAAAGTAGAAAAATTAAATTTTTCTAGACTAAAAGAAGGCATTTTTTAAACCAAAAAAACAACTTTTTTATTATAGAGTAATTATCATGAACAAAAACTACGATTTAATTTGAAGAATCCTTAATTAAGTTAATTAGTTCTTCATAATTTTTTAAGATGGAGATCAATTTTTTTACAATTTATAAGATCTTCTTTAGAAATATTTTTATCTTGATAATTTTGTAAAAAGAATATTAGCCTGTATACAATGGATATCCTTAGATCCCAGATCCATAAATCCAAACATGCCAGAATTGCTGAAGGCTTTGCTCCATTTGTTTATGAACTATCAGATTTTGAGCTTGCTAGTCCGTCAGGCAAACAGTGTGAATGCTGAACTGTCCTGTTTGTTTAAAAGTTAGAGAGAGCTCTACAGTTTCTAACAATTTTTTCTCTCTGGTCTCCACGGATAATGTTCTAATATGCCAATCAGCTACTCTGAGTCTTTTTCGTTGCTCAGGTGCCAAGGGTTGTTGGCAGCTTTAGTATCTCAAAGCCGTACTTCTCGAGCATACTAATGTTAAAACAAAGACAACCAGCGAGTTTTAGTTCATTGTGATGAACTTTATAATTTCAAGATTAATTATTTATTTCACTAGTAGCTTTAGCACTAGAAATAATCAATTGAAAAATAGCATAAAAGCGTAGAGTAATATTCAAAATAGGGAATGATAAAGATCTAAAAAAAATGGACCTCAAATAGCATGATGGATAATTCTTTTAAAAGGGAATAATTTTCTGTTAACTTAGATTGATAAATTAGATGCAAATTTAATAAAATAAAGATATTGTTCAAATGAAATCTAATAAAAAGGTTTTCTTTACAATTTAAATGTTCTCATCACCTAGTTTAATTTTATCTAGATAGAATATTTTTCTTTAAAGTTTTAGACCAGTTTATATCAACCTTGTTAAAAATACACCATTCGTTTAAACTTTTTGCTGTAACATTTTACTTCATATATCAAAGCTTAATCGAAGTCTTTATCAGAGATATTTAATGAACCATCTGCAAACATTTAAATACTTAAATTTTAAAATAAAAATTGTAAATCATTAAGAAAATAAAAGAAAGCAGTGGGTCCAAAATAAATGCCTACAGTACTAAGAATGAT
>PJRA01000011.1:2283915-2307391 GCA_016987375.1 Brachionus koreanus | reverse complement strand
ACTAAGAATGATTGTTATATAGTTTCTACTAAGTTCTCTTTGCAAAGTCAATTTGTCTCGTCTGTAATAGCCTGTTGGTAAGTCTAAGACATTAGAAATCAGAAGTTGACGATCTTTTAGTTTGAAATAGATTAAAATTTTTCTAAAAAAAAGTATTACTAAACTTTATTAAACAAAATAAATTCTAAAATTTAGTTTATCTAAAATAATAATATCATTTAAGTTTAATTTTTTTTTTCAAAAACAAACAAAAAACTAAACCAGCGAGTTTTAGTTCATCGTGAGGAACTTTGAAATATGGTCAATTGGGTCTACTTTAAAATCAAATAATACTAAAAACAAATGTTTTTATTTAATAAATTAATCTATTTATATATGTATGTATAGATATATATATTTAAATTCATATATCACCGGTAAATTAAAATCAACTTTGTACACATCCATTTGAAATTTACAGCAAAAAGTGTGTGTGTGTGTTTGTTTTTTTTTTGTTTCATTTCTAATAAAGTTTCATAAATAAATAACAAATATTACATATTCGAAAAAATAATGACTTTCGACCATAGTGGCACTGACAAACATTGACAAACATAAAAAAGATCTATGCTCATTTATACATATTTTAAAAGTCATTAAAATTTTTTCTCATTTACATAATCCTAATGACTGAAATAAACTTTTATTTTTGTTACTAATTGACTTTTATAAATTGTTTTGTTTTGATTTTTTTTTCTAATTTGATATCTGCTTTGTATACTAAAATGGAATAGTTCTAAATAAAAATAAAAAAATATTTTAGAAATTTTTTTGCTGCGCTTGCTGCTGTATTGTGTGCGAATATTTTTTGTTGTTTTTGAAATTGCGGTGCTTGGACTTGGGCGGCGAGCTCGAAGCCATTTGAGCGCCGGTGGGCGAAGAGCCCAAAAGATTCATGGACTGTAGAGCAGCATAGGCCTGAGCCACTGCAACCGGGTTGTTCATATTTGTCTGATTCAAAAGACCAGCTTTTTTGATGCGTTCTGTCTGCATTTTTTGCAAAGCCAGCGCATTGTACAGTCTGTTTAGTTTGTAGTAGTAGGGAAAAGACTCGACGTAGCCACAGTAGGACGAGTCGCGCTTGGACTCGGTCTTTTTGTTCGACTTTGGACTAGTTGATTTGGCCTTTTCTTCCTCGCTGTCTGAGACTTTTTTGGGTGTTTGCACATCGTCTTTGTCCATTGAAGGGAACACAGCAGTCGATGTGGACGAGCCAGACGAGTCCAGAGCGATCTCGGTGGGGAAAAACCCATCGAAAGGAAAGCTAAAGTTTCCGAAATAGCTCGAGTTGGTGATCATTGAGTTGGGCGTATCGCTGCGCTCCGACGATGTGTCCGAGTGGCCAATGGTGTTTTTGATAAAATCAAAATTTATTAAATTTTGATTGTTCTTTTCTTGTTCAATGTGGCTTGAGAATAGATTGGCGTTGTGCAACCAGCTGTTGAGATTGTTGTGCTCGGAGCCGAACGACGAGGCGCACGACGACGACGAAGACGAAAAATAGTCTGTGCCCGACAATCGATTAAAAATAGGCATGGTGGACGAATTGACTCTTTTTTGCAATGGTGGACTAATAGTTCTTTTCTCTATTGGCAAACTGGAGCTCGTGTTGGCCTCAATGTGCATGTCGTTGAGCGAAAAAGTTATGTCCGAAAGCTCGTGATTGGAGCTGTTCTGGCGAATGAAAGCAGTCAGTGTGTCGTTAAAAATTTTGTCCGAATTTTGAACAATCAACTTGGCCTGTTCGTCGGCAGTCTCGCGCTCGGCGCTCTTCTCCAGCTTGGCAATTGTGTAAGTGTAGCCGACCAAGTCGCCGAAGCGGACTGAGACCTCACCCGGGTCTATCCACAGCGTAAAGTCGTCTGGCAAGCCCAGCTGGCTCAGCGACACGCTCATTTCGCTCAGTATTGACTCTATGGTCGGGTCCACGTAGCTCTCGCTGCGCTTCAGCCGCAAACACCGGAACGCCTGACCCTTCATCGGGTTCCACTCGTACCAGTGGTTGGCGTAGCGCTTCTCTAGTATATCAGTCAGCCTCGATCCAAATTGTTCTATTTGTTCGTGGCTCATTTGTCCGTATTTGGCCAAAAATTGACGCAGAAAATTAACACCTTCGCGTATTTCCTCTTTCATTTTGTGATACTTTACTTTTATTTCTTTGTTTTTTGTCTATTAAATATTAATTTTTTTTATACAAAAAAAAAAAACAAACAAACAATCTAAATTAAAAAAAAATAATAGACGAAAAAGTTAAATTTTATTCTGATTTAAAAAAAAATAATTAATTTTAAAATGGCTAAAAATATGTGTGTCTGAAAATACTTGGTCCATTTATACTAGTAGACGATAGCTATTTCATAATTTGGAGAAAAAAAAAATTTTTTTTTTTTTGTTTTTGCTTTGTTATTTTTTATTAATAAATGCAAAATGCGAAATTTCATAATTTTGTTGTTAAACACAAGGATTATGTTTTGAAAAAAGAAACAAGAAAAAAAAAAAGAAAGAATAATTTAAATTTAAGTAAATTGCGCAAATGTAAATGAAAGAGAGTGAGAGAGAAAAAAAATTAAAAAATGGAAAACCTATTTGCTGGATAGAATAGACATTTTAGTGTTATGAAACGCATTCACATGATATCAAGTCGCTTAAATAACTTCGTCAAAATATTAAATACGAAATTGCCTGCTCACTCGATCTCAATTCGATTTCCTCTTTTTTTTTTTATATATTTTTGCATACGCTTCCTCGCGCTCTCTCACTTAGCATGTGCGTCATTAGCCAAATCCATGATTAATTTATTTAAGCGACCAAATACCTGAAACATATACTCTTTCAAATAATCAATATTTGACTAGGGAAAAGTTTGCTCAGGATCACGCGCCTCTACAGCAATTTGACACTAAAGCCGTGCTCTCCACGTCTAAAATGAAAACAAAAAATTAAACTTTTTTTATTTATTTATTTTGAAATTTTAGTCATAATTTATATGTAAGTCAAACATATGATTTCAAAGTTAGGAAGAACACCTACATGAAGAGAAAGCAACATATTGATTTATTTGTCTCTTAACTGTCAGCTTAAGGACACCCACATTCCTAATTAAATTCAACTGCGTCAAATTAAAAAAAAAAAAAAGAGATAAAATTGAATATACTTTTTCTAGACAATAAATTCTAATTAATCTGTGTCATCTACCTAAATGATGAAGAAAATAAAAATTATTTTCTAGACTAGACTTTGTGTTTTATACAAATTTTTGTTGCTAGGCAAATAAATATTTTGTTCCCAAAATTTATCCTTGGTGAATTTATATCAGTAAATGTGCTTTTTTTCTGATATTTCGTCTCAATTATTTCAACCATTTTTCTACAATGCCTTGATTTAATGAGACCAGGTATTTGACGTGCTCTCTTAAAACCAAAAAAGTCACTGTCCTCTTTTAAATCAAATCTAATTTTATCTATAAATTAGTTAAATTTGCAGCAAAAGTTTTGAATTTAAATAATTTCTTTATATGATGAAACGGAATTGACTTACAGACACCTTGGGCCATGTAATTACGCTGCATTTTATCTGGGCGTAGTCTAAACAATTGAATTATGCACATTCTCAAGTCATAAAGTAATCATAAACGAAATAAAAGCAAATTCATTTATTTTTGCATTAAATTATATGTTATATAATTCTGACATTTGATTACATCATTGGAAATTTATTATGAAATATTTCAGACATGTAAGCAAATTTCGTCATCGATTGATTGCGCATTTGAATTTTTTTTTCAAGTGCGCAATGTAAGAAATTTGAAAAAAAAAGAAACGAAAATGTTTTAAATTTATAGTGCCAGATCGGAATTGCATAATTTTTAATAATCAAAGATAAGATAAAGACATAGAAAAAGTTATTTTTGTTTTCAAAAATTATTTCATCTAAAACTCTATTTGCTTTTGAAAACAAATTTCTCAGTTGTCATTAAAATGAGACATTGACTAAAATCAGATTTTCATGATTATATTTAAAAAAAAGAAAGAAAGAAAGAAAGAAAGAAAGAAAGAGAGGTTTTCAAAAATGCTAGCGCATCATTTCAATTTAACGTGATTTGAATAATTAAAAATTTATGCATGATTCAATATAGCATGCTCTAAACGCCCATATAAATTCCAAATAACTTCTTAAAAGCACCTTTCGTTTTACTAAGAAGGCTAGCTAATCTCCAGGGTTCAAGACTCGAAATCAAGATCAATCTATCACTTTTAGTTTGGTAATATTTGACTAAGCAAAATTCTGAAAATTTTCTTTTATATTTTTTTAATAAAATTAAAAAAAAAACCCTCGATAAATGTCAATAAGTAATTTACCTTTTTTGAATAAAATATTTTTCTCTTTCTCTCATTTATTCTGCTATGTTGCTTAACTAAATGAAGAGATTAAGTTAAAAACTGCTTAATTTGATCTCCATACTGCTCTATCAAAATTACATTAACTGATATTTATTTTGGTAAAAAAACAAATTTTAGATTTTTTAGAAAATTCGTCTTTTATTAGAGCTGTAAAAGAAAATATTGTCCAAAAATTATTCTAAGACTTTGATTTCAAATATATCCTAAAAATATCATAAAAAAATTCGAAATTAAATTTTTAGGTTCAAAAAATTTAAAAATTCTTTTAAATTCGTGACACTTATGACTAATGCATGGCAACAAAACTCACCTAGATAATAAAATACATGATTGATATTTAGATAAAAAATGCAGCAGCATTCTTTACCTTATTTATTATGATGACTAATAATAATAGAAAAAAAATTTATTTTAATTAATCATAAGAATATGATGCACTAAAGCACTTAATGATTATCTAACATATGAGTCAAAAAAGCCTAAAAATGATAAATAATTAAAAAATTCTGCATTTTTATTATATTAGCTAATTATGATGCTAAAAAAAAAATTATATGCTACTGACATCTGCCTAAAAAAGTCTAAAATAAGAATTTTGTATCGAAAATTTAAATACTGTTAAAATGAAATTATGTAAGATAATCTAGGAAATTATATAATTGTGACATAAAATTACATCACTAAAATTCATGAAATATCAAAAAAATAATGATAGCTAGAAAAATTTATTTTAAAATATAAATTTATTTTAAACAAAAATTGAAGAGGTTTAGCGTTTCGCTTTGTTTATAAAGTAATTTATTACTTAAAAGATATGAGCTAAAAAAGTCCTTTGCTAGTCAAAAACTAAACACATGTAACTAATTAAGAAAGTTAACTTCTATGAATTTCTTAGGTTTCATTATTTAACTTAACTTAAAGAGTTCTATTCTTGTTTGACAATTCAAAAAAAAATTATGACTTTAAAATAAATCTATGTCTTAGACATGAGAATTAAATAAGTAAATTTCTCTTAACAAAGTTTTGGTTATTTAATAATGGCACAGAATCGAAGTAGAAATGTTTCCCTTGAAAATTGAAAAAAATTTAGATTTTTTAATTTAAATTGATTATAAATTTAAATTTTTTTACTTCAATTTTTTAAAAAAATTATAAAATTATTAATGTAAATTTTTTCGATTTTTTTTTCAATAATTTATTTTGATTAAGGTTCAAAATTTTCAAGACAGAATATTTGATAAAATTGAAAAAAAAAACTTTATCACCTAATTCTTTTTATAAACAATTATCGATAAAAATAAATAGAGACGTAAAATTTTAAGATTTAACCAAAAAAAAAATTTCTAAATTTATTATGACTTACATAATTTGCATACTTTAATTCATTTTAAACATGAAAAAAATCGTCTGATGGTTTTTTTATTTTTTGATTAGAAGAGCATAATTCAAAACTAAAATTAGAAATAGACGTTAATTTTTTTGGAAAAAATATTGTCTTAGAGAATGGTTACATTTGGTTTTAAAATAAAAGATAAAAATATTGAAAAAACAATACAATGTACATTAAAGTGCGTTTTTAAATAGAGAATTTTTGTTTTTCATGATCATTCATCTGATCAACTATTCGAGATGAAATTAAATTATATTGATTTAATTTTTTTTAACTTTTTATAATGTCAATCAACTAAAGATTTAGCATTCTCTTTTTCAGAGATTTTTTTAAACCAAAGATCAAGTTTAAAACAAGAAAAATTACAAATTAAATTAGAAATTATTTCAATTTTTATAAAAATAATTTTAATTTATCTCACATTTTGCTACAAAATATTAATTTTTTATATATTAAATATAAATGTACAATTTCCAACATGATTGAATATTTTAGATTCTATGATTTTCACTTACAGTATTTTCTCAATTATAAATAATTTAAAAAAAAGTTAGTACTGGTTTTTTAACTAATAAAAGTTGTTTTTAAAAGAAATTAAATAAATCTTGAATAATTTAAAACATGTTTTTTTTTTTTTCGTTTCAAAGTGAAGTGGTAAAACAATTGAATTATCTTTTATTTGAAAAAATACCGAAAAAATATAGTCATCTTTGAGCCTACAGAATATGAAAATTTTTTTATCAAAATCATTTTTATCATTTTGTAGCTCAGTCATTTTATTTTCTAAACCAAAATTAGAATTATTAAGATTTTTGAGTTTAAAATTAAAATTAAAATTAAAATTGAAATCATATATTTAGATATTTAGATAATTCTAGTTTTTATCTGAAAAGCTTGCCATATTACATCAAATAAAAGAAAGTTCGATCATCAAAGTGTATCTTCTATTCGAAAATATTTAAGTCTAAAAAAGTGACTCAAAAAAAGAAATTTATCCACTTTTATTCTTCTATTGGAAGCAAAAAAATACATGTTTTATATGGCAAACGACTGGTGAATTTTCTTTTTTTAACGAGTCAGATTTTTTAGAGAAATCTAACTCAAATAAGGGGAAATTTTTAACCTAAATGCTAGCAAGTTTCTTATATTTCTTTTACTTGTTTTTGATGAAATACGAAAATATTTAGATATCTGAATTTCGAAATGTTGAAAATTTTTTGTCATTAGTCATTAGTATCATCTTTGAAAGTTTTTTATTATATAAAATATAATTTTAGAAATTTTATTTTTTTGGGAAAAAAATATTCAAAACTAACGGGTGGCCAAAAATGGCTGTCCTAAAATTCATTTAAAAAAAAAATGTTTAATTGACAGCTTGCTACGACCGAAGTTGTCCTCATATGACACCATTGCTATTTTAATAAACCATTTTGTAGAGAATTTTTTTATGATTAAAATGAGCCATAGATTTGAACTTTTAAATAAACATCTTAATGAAATGAAATCTTTATTTTAAGTCTTGATTTTAAAATTAAATAAATTAATTAATTTTAGACGAGACAATAAACTCAAATTATTACCAACTTCGAATTCTACCATTTGCCAAGAGTGAAGTAGAGCGAATATTTGGTACAAATAGATGGATTTTTCAGCAAGATGGTGCCAAACCTCATAAATCAAATACCAGCCAAAAATGGTTTGAAAAAAGCCTTCATAAATTTATAAAAAAATCAAATTGGCCACCCAATTCACCAGACTTATATCCTTGTGACTACTATTTTTGGAACGAAGTCGTTTCACATATAGAATTTATAGAGAAGAATTTTTAGAGGAAATAAAAAGGGGTGTCGGAAGGGTAAAAAAAGAAAATATTGAAAAGGCAATTAGATGTTTTAATCAGAGAGTAAGGAAGGTCGAAGAAGCAAAAGGTGAATATTGTCATAAATAAAGTTAATTAAATAAAAAAAATTTTTTGAATTTTTTGTTTATTTTTTTTACTATACAGATAAGGCAAATATTACATTTTATATATCAAAATAAAGCACTAACTCTCAGCTTTTAACTTAGCTATATCAATACGTAGCTTTATCTTTGTCCATTCGAAATTATTAACTTAAGTAAATTTATCACTAAAACTTTAAAAAGGCTTAAAATCAAGACTTAAAATAAAGATTTCATTTCATTAAAATGTTTATTTAAAAGTTCAAGTTTAACTTTATATGTGTACAAAAATTGAGGATAATACTATTTATAGATCAAAAGTTATACAATAAAATCATATAAGACCCAAATTTATTAGATTTTGGAAGAATAGTCATTTTTTAGTGTTTTCAAATCATATCTTCTTGAAAACTAGACAGAAAAAAACAATCTAGGGTCATTTTAATCAGAAAAAAATTCTCTACAAAATGGCATATTAAAATAGCAATACATTAATGGTGTCATATGAGGACAAGTTCGGTCGTAGCAAGTGTTCAATAAAAAGGATAAAACCGCATCTGACCAAAACCAATTTATTCACAACTATTTTTTCTATTCAAAAACAAATACTTTTTAGAAAAAAAATATTTAGACTAAATGATCATTCTTGTTATTTTTTGATTTAAAAAAAGTATAGTGTACCGCTAATGCTTTATTTCTCTAGTTTAATCAAATCATTTTAAATTAGTTGTATAAGAATCTCACAAATTTTAATCAAAATAAATTCTAAAAAGACTTCAATATTAGACCACTTTAGAACATTCTTTCCTTTAAATAATTAGAAAAAAAATTACGAAAATTTAATTGAAATATAACTTGGCTTAAATGAAAATTTGCATTTTATAATTAAACCTTGATATAATCGAATTTAAAGTAGAATCATTTAAAATTTACTTTAATTTTGGCGCCTCAAAAATGTCACTTATATCTAATAGACACAAAATACAGACATAAAAATCAGACACAAAATTGGACAATTTTAAAATTACAATTTATGAACAAAATTTTTCAAAATAAATAATTTCAAAAGTTTCAAAATTTGCATTACACGGTCATAAATATTAATATTAAAAGTTAATTATAGATTTATTTATTTAATTTGACTTGTTTGGCCACAAAATCCATTGAATAAATAAGTTGTTTATGTTGAGGATTTAAATCGAAGTCAGTGACACATATTTGAAGAGGATGAGTGAATCGAGTCCAAATGAAAGCAAACAGCTGCTTCAAAAGCGACACTATTTCATTCTAGAGAATTTACAGCTATTGGCCAGCGAGGCGCCTGCATCGCTAAAGCACCGTTTGTCCACAGAATTTTTGAGCACTCTGGCCGTGTCTCTTCTGGACGGCACTGTGTTTGAAATAGTCAGCCATCTGCTCGAAATGCAGCAAATAAGTGAAAGAAACTTTTTTAATGAACGCTCTAGAATAAACAACGAGTACTTAAGTAAAACAATAGACAATTGACCGTGAGAAAATGCTAATATTCTCGTTCTAGATCAACGAAATCAGCTTCTTAAACGTCACAAAACAACCGAAAAAGCGTGTGAGATTCGTCCACACCATTTGAGCATTGTTCAATCGGCTAACAAACGAGAACTCGATGTAAATTTACTTCATTAATCTACATTATTTCTTAGGCTAATATTTGTAGGCCTTTGACAAGCGAATGAATGACGAATTGCATCGATTAGATGTCAAAGTAGTTCAAGACTTTGATAATAAAGTTTTAGAGCAACAAGAAACAATGAGCCAGGCTGGTGTTCCAAATTTTTTTTCCACTCAAAATCCAAATGATCTAAAATTGCAAATGTATGTGCTTAAAATGATAGAAAAACTAAGCAAAATGAAATTACCGGAATAAGAAGCTTTTTTTAGTTCAAAATCTTTCAAATTTTGTAAGTTAATTTTTTTTTACTTTTAAAATAATAAAATTATTTATTTATTTTTAATTTTAATTAATGAATTTAGGTCAATACGAGTTTATGACACTGCCAAGAGTCTTGCTTAATAAATTAGACATATATATATATGAATTTCTTGATTAAATCTGATAAAAATAAATAAAAGATTTTTTGTCTAAAAAAAAATAGATTTAGAATTTATTTTTATTCATTTTTATTAAGTATTAATTGAATATGATGAGAAAAATAATTGGCACAATGTCTGGGTAAGTTCGATTAGTAAATAATATATTTTTTAATTAGATCAGTCAAAAGTAATTTTTTTATTTTTTTTTTATTTTTTTTGTTCTTAATGCAGAAATACATGTTTTTTAAATAAAACAAAAAAATTTAAAAATTAATTTTTTTTTTAGTTTTTACTACGTTTTTTACTACGCAAAAAAAAACACATAGAAAAGAAAAAAATGAATAATAATTAAGTAAAATTAAAAAAAAAAAAAGAAAAAAATTAACATTTCAATTTTAATTTTAATTTTTAAATGACTAAAAAATTGACTTTTATATCATACAAAAAAACTATAGAAACTCTTTTTTTATTTTTATTAGCATCTATTTTTACATCACTATTTTTCAACTTTAAAATTTATTATAATCTTTTTATGAACTTATTACAGTTGGCTGAAAGGAAGGACTAAGTTCCATTCCAAACTGCCAGGGTTTATAACCCAAACTATATTTTTAATAATAATAAATAATAAGTATTTAAAAATTGTCTTTTAAAGTATTTTAGATTTTTACATTAAAGATATTTAAGAACGATGCATGTAAAAATCAAATAATGGAACTTTAAAGGAAATAAAGATAAGTGAGCTCAAAATTGTTCAGAATTGTGTATTGCTTGTAAAAATATAAACCATTTGGCTGATAAGTAAATATTTGATGAGAAAGGTTTGTCTATGAGTAATGATTCTAAATGAGAGATGAAATAATTTTTATTTTTACATTGTTTATTTTAAATCGGACAAAATTGAATTTTTCTATAAGCCCATATAAAACAAATGTTTTCTCTTTAACCCCATACAATCAAATATTTGTCTTTCTTAAAATCTTTAAGAAAAAATAGTTCATCAAAGTGATTGTCTCATGATTTTATCTAAAAGTCGATGAGGTTCTTTGATAGGTTTTACAAAATATTATTTTTTAAACATTCATTTCATTAAATCAATTTTTTATTTCAATTGTTTAGATAAAATATTTCTTTTTAATTTTATTAAACGAATAAATAATTAAATGTTTAGCAAATATTTTTAAAATGTGATTGTTGTTAAATTAGATTAATAATAATGAAAATTTTCGAATGTTGAACAAATTAGCTAGTAAAAAAATGTTCTAACTTCTGAATTTCTTAAATATTTATGTAAATCAAAAGATTGATTTTTATATTTTTTTTAAATCCACAAATATTTTAAATCTATTTTACTAAAAATCCTAAAAAGATCTTACTAATTGAGTGAGGTGAGACATATAATGATGAAAGAAAGCCCCTACTATTGATTGAAAATGATTATTTAGCAATATCTCCATACAGATTAGTCGCCTAGCAAACTAATTTGTTTAATTTTAATTTTGTATTACATCTGTCCATTCCTGATCATTATTTTATATCGCTCTTAAATAATGTAATCTTCTTTGGAATTTCTTTTACTTTAATTTTAGTATTTTTTTGCAATTAACTTTAAATTTTAAATTATCTAAATTTATTTCTCCAACAGGAACAAAAGCTTTACAGTCCAGATTAAAAAATAAAATAAATCTAAATTAATAATCAAATTTAATTTTAAAAATTTCTTAAAATTTAGTTTAAAATCAAAAATGGTCAAAAAACATTGATTATCTTCACTTGTTATTTCACATTTAGAAAGTAACAACTTCTAACTGCATTCCTAAAAGGCCAATGTATAATACAAATAACAAAACTAACTATCTTTTTTTTTCTATTATTAAACTCGAAAGTTTTTGTTGATATTATAGTCTTTTTAATACAAATTTGATACTTTCATTGAAATAGATATTTTATTGCTTGGCTTCTCTAATTCCAAAGAAATTTTATTTTTAATAACGTGTTTTAAGTGCTTTGAATATTTTAGCTTTGTAATCAATTTGGTGCCAAGAAACTTAGGCTTTAGAGGGGAGAAATATGCAACACTCATCGATATCAATATTCATTGAATACTTTTTTTAAGTAAATTTTCTTTTATTATTTTTATTTTTACTTCACATTTTTATTAATGTTGTAAAATATTTTAGCAAAATATTTTCTATTGAATAGTTTACCATTATCAAAAAATATTCTAATAATAGAGAGTTGTTTCATGCAAAAATTGTAGCTATTAAAAAAAATTTAATAATAATTTTCTAAAATGACAGTACATTAAATAATAAAATGTTCATACTGTATTCTGGTCAAAAAAGTATGAATACATTTTTTAGATGATGATTTCTCATGGCCTCTCTTGATGTTTTTATAAAATTTAGCACTTTTAGTAAAACATCACAAAAAATCTTACAGCTAACTATTTTAAGAAAATAAAATAGAATTTCTAATAGGCTATAGAAACAGTATTGGTGACAGTAGTAGTTTACTGTGGTACAGTACATCAAATACCCCTTTAGAATTTTCATCTCATGATCAATTTGAGCGTTGAAACTGTCAATTGTTTTGGATGGCAGTGTTTCCTTGGCCAATTTATTCCATCATAATCTGAATACTCTAATAAAATTTAATTTTTTTTTTCATAAAAATTTATCAAGACATTTTTAACTATCATTAGAATTTATTTTAATTTTAAAATGATTAAATCACTGGCATTTTTTATCGTTGAAAAAACTACAGAAATTTTTTTTTATCTCACTGTTTTTCAACTTTAAAATTTCTTATAACTTTTTTATGAACTAAATATTATTAAAACTTTTTAAGTCTTCAAATTAAATTAAAAAAAAAAATTAAACAAGAATGAAAAAAAAGACGAGTTTTAAACGCTTTTGAATATTGTTTGGCTTAATAAAGGATTTACAAGCTAATCTAGAGTTTATTGTGCAATTAAAGCATAGATAAAAGTTTAAAAAAAAAAGAATTTTTTTTTTGTTTATGTTGTTGTTTTAATTGTTTTTGTTGGGACAAGTTAGTTTTGGAAAAAAGAAAATAAAGTAATTAAAATGTTGAAAATTTAAAATTACCTATAGAATGCTAGTAAAAAAGCATTTTAATTAAACAAATGGAACTAAGGGCAAAATGGCTCGTGGCTTCTAAAATACCAAATATTTTCGTGATAAACTTTAGAGTTTTTTTTTCTTTTCTAGTAAACCCCCATAATTAATTTTCTAACCCTCATCTCTCTATCTATCTATCTATCTATCTATTTAGTTGCTTTTCTCTTTTATCCTCGACTTAAGAAAAGATCTTTAATATTTAGCTAAGATTTGCTTTGTATTTTATTGTTTAGAAAAAAATTTAATCTTTGTGTATTATGAACGACGATAGCAAATTGCTAAATAAGCAAGCAAACGGGCTGATCAAGGCGCCGGCCAAAACCTGGATCCACTCGGACGAGAGCCTGCACGAGGGCATATCCTACAAAGTAAAGTACATCGGCTGCATCGGCATAAACGAGTCCATGAAGAGTCTGAGCTTCGAGATTCGCACTCAAGTGGCGCGCGAATCCATTCGACGCGTGGCCGAGAGCGCCAAGCTCCTTAATTTGCCCAGGCGAGCCAAAAAAAACGACGACAACATAAACAGAATACTGAGCAACACGTGTCTAACCCAATGGTCCGGTATGAACGTTCAATTGCACATAAACACTCAATTTTTACGCATCACTCAACTAGAATGCAACGACGTTCTCTTTCAGCACACCATGCAGAACATAAGCTTTGCTTGTGGCGGCGACTCGGATATTCAGGACTTTGTTGCCTATGTGGCCAAGGACGACGTGAACGGACGTGCTTGCTACGTGTTCGAGTGCACCGACAACATGGCCAACAGTGTGATCACAACAATCGGACAAGCATTCGAGCTCAGGTTCAGAAAGTTCCTCAACTCGATGCCCAGCATGAAGAATGGCACACTCAAGACCGAACCCACTCCGGTTTCTACTCCAACTGTCAAAAAAACAGCCGAAAACTTCAACACACCAGTCAGTGTCAACACGCCAGCCTACGCCTCCAAGATTGTCTCAGCGGCCACCACCCCTAGTGTCAAGTCGGCCAAAATAGACGAAAAATTGGAGAGAATGGCCTGGTTTCATGGACTAATGACTCGAGAAAATGCTGAAAAGCTGCTAGTCAGTGATGGTGACTACTTGGTTAGAGAGACCAATAAAGCAGAGAGACAGTATGTTTTGTCTGGCAGGTACAAAGGCGAGTGTAGGCACATTTTTTTAGTCGATCCAAGTGGAGTTGTAAGTTAAACTAAAGAGAAAAATAATTTTTTTTTTCAAAATTTTATTTTATGAAATAGGTGAGAACTAAAGATAGAGTTTTTGATAACATATGTCATTTGATACAATATCATCAAGACAACAACATTCCCATAATATCTAAAGAAAACGAGCTCCTACTCGAACATCCAGTGTGCAAATAATTAAAAATTTATTTTAATTTTTTTTTAAATTTTAATATGAGCTTGAAAATGAGAACAAAATAAAAAAGAGTTTTTTAAATTCGATTCTATATTTTAGGCCTAATCGAACTTAATTAAAGAGACATTTGATTTTGATTGTGTTAATAAATTTTTTTAAATTTTGTAAATCTAAAAATTTAATTTAAGAGTCTTTAAGTTCACCTATTATGAAAAATATTTCACTTTAAAACGTTGAGTTTTTCAACTTTTTTTTAAATATATTTATAAATTGTTTCAAGTAAAAAAAATATTTAACTTTAATAAAATTGTGTTTAAAAAATTCATTTATTTTTGCTATTAATAATTTTTGGAACTTTGGATGGATTGACAATGATTTAAAAGAAAAAAAAAGAGTATCCTTTTAAATTTTAATTTTTTTTTTAATTTTCAAGGCTAATCTACAGGCTAGTGCCTTTATCGTAATCGACTGATTAACACTTCATATATTTAATTTAATACATTTTTTAATAATTAAAATTATAATTTTTATCAAAAAAATTATCTTTTATTTTGAAAACAAAAAAACATTGATAAATTGATATCAAATTTTTTAAATTTTTTTACAAATTCAATAATGATCAAATTGATATTATTTTAAATTGATAGCTTGAATGTTGCAAATCAGCATTGATCGTTTGATCTCAAAGCTATTAATCATTCTTGAATAAAAAAATCCAAATGTTTTTTCTCCACTTGCCATTGGTTCAATCAGGTTTGCACTATTCCTTAAATTTTAACTTAAATTTCTCGAGTCATTTTTAAGAAATCTTTTTTCTAAATTCTCAAGCGAGTTATGATAGAATAAAGACTAAAAAGAGAACGATAACATTCTTTCTAATTCTTTAAATACTAAACAATTTCTTATTTACAGCAAGAGCTATACTGCAAGCTTGTTTAAAGAAATTTAGATTATGATCAATCATAAAACCTAAAGGACTAATTTCTTTGACAACTTTTATTTCTATTCCACAAAAGTCTATTGTTTCAGGAGCAATAATATTTCGTTTAGTAATAATCATACCAAACGTTTTCGACCAGCTTATATCGACCTTATTGTAAAAACACCAATCTCTTAAAATATTAAGAGACAATTGAAAATTAGCTAATACGGTCTCTAATTCCTTTTCAGAATGACTAATGGTTGTGTCATCTGCGAACATCTAAATATTAAATTTCTTAAAAAGAAAAAGAAGGTCATTTACAAAAATAAGAAAAAGAAGAGGGCCCAAAACTGAGCCTTGTGGAACTCCTAATTTAAGTGATACAGGTTTTGAATTTTCATTACCAAGGCGAACTATTTGTGATCTTTTTCTAAATTAATTAGAAAGTAGTCCCAAGGATTCAATATCAAAGCCATAATGAAACAGATTTAAAAATAGAAGATTTGAATCTATTACACCAAAGGCTTTATTAAGGTCAATAAATAAAGAAAGAGTAGTCAATTTATTATCCCTCGCAGAATTCAAATCACTTAGGTATTCATGGACAGCGGTTTGACAGGAATGCCCAGATCTAAAACCATGCTGACCATTAAAAAAATACTGTTTGACTCAAAATAAAAGCTAATCCGCTTCGCCAAAAGTTTTTCAAACATTTTCGAAATAGACGATAAAACAGATATAGCTCTATAGTTTTTAATATCTGATCTATCTCCTTTATTCTTATACAAAGGGTTTACTAAAGCTTATTTCCGGTCATCTGGAATACTCTTCAAATTGAGGCATTCATTAAAAAGTATATGTAAAATAGGAATACATATCTCCGGTAGACTTTTTAAAATTTTTGAGTGTTTTCCAATGAAACGAGGTGAGCTAGAAGACGGTAATTCATCCAGACCCTTTTTGATATCATCAAAAGTGAAGTCATGGAACGAAAAATCTGATGTATTAAAAGAATCATTTTGTTTTAATTCCTTAAATACATCAAAAATAAATTTAGAAGAATCATCTTCCCCGGACAAAGAGGAAAACGCTATAGATGCAAAGCAGCTATTAAACATCTCCACTTGATCAACAGGATTAATCAAGCATTTTTACAAAGTGACGAAAACACTTTAAAACGCCTATTTAATTCAGCCCATTGTACTACTTCTCAATCAAAAATCAGTTGGATTAAGGTAATTTTTTTTAACAGTCCATTTCCTAAAAAAAATTATAATTTTTTAAAGCTTGGATTTAATGTTCCTCCTGAATTTCCTGAAACAATTGAAAGTTTGAAAAATCTTCAAAGACCAAAAGTCATCGCAATTTTGATTTATTATAATTTACCTGTTACAAATGATTTGAAAAAAAACAAGCAATTAATTGCGGATTATTTGGCTATTCCTAATCTAAATCCAAGATATTAATCAACTTTTTATTTTTTTATTATTTGATATTAGACTTAATTATAAAGTTTATATTTTTTATTTGATTGATTTGAAATAAACCTTATTTCTTCTTTTTGCACTTGTTTTTATCACAACCCACCATAAACATCACCATAAATCTTGATATAAAAACTTGATAGTTTTTCCTATAAAATTTGCAAGAAATTTATTTGTAGAATTTGATTGTTTTGTCATTCTTATTGAATCGATTTGGTAAAAGATTCTCCTAATTTTTTAATCTTCTTTTCGGAATAAAAAAATTGAAAATATTAAGGATTTTCATTTTCAAGGTTAATCAACAGGCTAGTGCCCTTATCGTAATCGACTGATTAACACTTCATATATTTAATTTAATACATTTTTTAATAATTAAAATTATAATTTTTATCAAAAAAATTATCTTTTATTTTGAAAACAAAAAAACATTGATAAATTGATATCAAATTTTTTAAATTTTTTTACAAATTCAATAATGATCAAATTGATATTATTTTAAATTGATAGCTTGAATGTTGCAAATCAGCATTGATCGTTTGATCTCAAAGCTTTTAATCATTCTTGAATAAAAAAATCCAAATGTTTTTTCTCCACTTGCCATTGGTTCAATCAGGTTTGCACTATTCCTTAAATTTTAACTTAAATTTCTCGAGTCATTTTTAAGAAATCTTTTTTCTAAATTCTCAAGCGAGTTATGATAGAATAAAGACTAAAAAGAGAACGATAACATTCTTTCTAATTCTTTAAATACTAAACAATTTCTTATTTACAGCAAGAGCTATACTGCAAGCTTGTTTAAAGAAATTTAGATTATGATCAATCATAAAACCTAAAGGACTAATTTCTTTGACAACTTTTATTTCTATTCCACAAAAGTCTATTGTTTCAGGAGCAATAATATTTCGTTTAGTAATAATCATACCAAACGTTTTCGACCAGCTTATATCGACCTTATTGTAAAAACACCAATCTCTTAAAATATTAAGAGACAATTGAAAATTAGCTAATACGGTCTCTAATTCCTTTTCAGAATGACTAATGGTTGTGTCATCTGCGAACATCTAAATATTAAATTTCTTAAAAAGAAAAGGAAGGTCATTTACAATAATAAGAAAAAGAAGAGGGCCCAAAACTGAGCCTTTGAAGTAATTTTCTCAAAGAAATTAGTCTTTTAGGTTTTATGATTGATCATAATCTAAATTTCTCTAAACAAGCTTGCAGTATAGCTCTTGCTGTAAATAAGAAATTGTTTAGTATTAAAAGACTTATATTTTTGTCAACCTCTGTTAAAGTTAAGTTTTTCAAAACATTTATCCTACCTTGTTTTGATATTGTTCAACTCTCTTGTGTTATTTTTATAAAGAGGCAATAATTAAACTGGCTAAAAGTTACTATTTTTCTATTTTTAAATTGTACAAGTTCAAAATTGAGAAATTAAATTTTAGAAGAGATTCTTAAACTAAAGTCGGAGAAATTCTTAATTTAAAATTTACCAAAATGAAAAAAATTTAAAAAAAACTACAACTAAGTCCAGCATATCTTTTTGCATCTTTTTTTTTGAATGATTTCTAATATAAAAAAAAAAAGACAAAAATAAAACATCGCTTATTGAATGCTTTTTGATTATTGATTTGATTTCCAAAAATTAAAGAAAGCAAAAGTTTTTTTTTAGATAAAAAAAGCTGCAACAAAGTATGATACATCTTTTTACAGTATTTTTCTAAAATAAAACTGATTTTAATTTAAAATTTAGAAATAAAAAAATTTTTCAAAAAAAATTGCTATTATTTTAATTGATATATTTTTTTTTTATCATGAAAAAATTTAGATAAGTAAAATTTTTGTTATTTCCTTTTTTTTTTAAATTTTTTCAAAACTTTTTGATTTGGAAACCACACTACATCATTAAGAAAAACGTGTTCAGTCTTTGGTATTTTGCAATTGAAAAAAAATTCATTGGATTTTTATAATTTTATTTACAATAATTTATTAACTTGATTAGATGAGGCATTAAAAATAAACAATATGGAGTTATAAAATTTTTCGTGAATTTTTTAAAAATTTTATTAAAAAAAGATTTTCGTAAATTTCAAAGTTCTAATTCGGTGCTATAATTATGAATAAAAATGTTCAAAAATATATTTTTAGTTTTATCTAATATTTTGAAAGTAATCTAATTTTTTTACTGAAATAGGGTTTTTTTTTGAATCAGATCCTTTAAAAAAATTCCATAACCTAATTGTTTCATCAGCTCCTAAACTTGCCACAATTTCATCCTTAGACATAGCCAAACTAAGTACTCGACCACTATGTTCTCTTATCTCAGCTGTTTTCTCCATACTTGGAAATTTACAAATTACTAAATCATCAAAGTCCGTGTACAAAATTTCTTTACATTGTTTTGACCAAACTATACTTGATATTTGACTTTGAACTTTCAAAGTTTTTATTTTTTTCGAACTGTAAATGTTCCAGAAGTTAATTTTTTTGTCAAAAAGACCGCCACCTGTAGCCAGAAGGCTGCTTTGCCATGGGCACCAGCAAAGTGCTTTGAGAGAAGAGCAGTGACCCTTTAAAGTATCATAGACCTGTGAATTTTGGAGACCAGAAAAAATATCACGCACATAAACAGAGCCTTGAGAGCTCCCGATCGCCAAAAACCTTCCACTTGGATTCCATTTGAGACTGCAAATATTGTCTTGACAAGTAAATTTTCCTATTTCGCTCTTTGCTCTTAAGTCATGATACAAAACTTTTTTATCAATGAACGAGCTACTTGTCAATATTCTATCATTTATATCAATACATGTAATTTCGCTTGAGTGTTTGAAAGTAGTAATACACTTTTGGCTGTTGACATCCCACAATTGAATACCAAAGTGGTTTCCAAAGGCTAGTTGTTCATCTCCAACCCATTTGATGGATGCTACGTTATTAGCTGATTCTTTGAGTGACGAAGATAGCTCGGAACTAGAATTAGTCCGATGGTTCCATAAAAAAATTTCTTGGCCGAGTCCCACGGCCAAAATCGAAGATTGAGACCAATCAAGTAAATTCAAATCTTAAACATCGTAAATTTTTTTAATTAATAATTAAAAAAATCGATTTAATTCTTACAAAAATTGTCCTCAACTGATGGAGCATCTAGTACCAAAAAGCTTTGAGTATTTATCTTTCTATATATTTTTGAAGGTGTTTGACACATATAATCAACATTTCTGCTCGTAGGTATCGAGTTAGTACTAAAATTTAAAATTTTTTGAAAATTATGCCTATTCTCAACCAAATAGTGATGACTCTTATCCAAATCATTCAAGCTTCTATTGGGTATGTACCTAGACCAAGTTAAAAAAAAATTAATCAAGATTACAATTTATGTTTACCGATCAGTTTTCGGTGTGTGAAAACTCCCAAAATTCTCATTGACACATTCTGATTGCGTTAAGTCACTTTGGGATATCTTAACTAAAATTTATTTTATTTATCTCTAATTTAAATCTTATTTTAAATAAGCTTTATTAATTTACTTATCGGTGCTTTATAATCCATTTTGTATTTGGTGTGTTTCTCTAAGAAAAAAATATTCTAATTTTACTAAATTAATTTGACATTCAACTTTTTTTTTTCAAAATTTGAGCGCTCTAAAATTTAAATTAAAATTTTTTTGAGTTTTTACTTATTTAGAAAATCTAAATTTTAAATATTTGGAATATTTAGTTCAAAAATAAAAAATAAAACTTTCACTTTATGTCCGGTCTTCAAATAGATTACAAATAGATTATTACTTACGATATGAAATGGACCTATTTTCAAAATTATGATAAGACAATTCAGTGGCTTGGTTCATATTCAAGGGCATTGTGAAATTTAACAAAAATTTTAGCTATAATTTCAGACACAAAAATGAAAACATCAATACTATTAAATTTTGATTAATTGATTTGGTGATTTAAAAAAGAAATTACAAATTTTATTTTAGCTAAAATAAAAAATTCAGCATACCATGTTGGATCTTATTTGTTTATTTCAAAAATTTTTATTTTAGTAAATTTAAATCTATCAAAAAAAGGAAAAATTTTTTGTTCTATTTTTATTGATTTTCCCAATGGGTCTCTAAAAGAGGATGTTTCGATATAATGGTGGTAGTGGTAATATAATGGTAGTGTTGTGCATGTGGTGGAATTAAGTTCGTAGTTCACTTAAAAGTACTGAAAAATACTGAACTTTTATTTCATCTAGCTTAAAATCCAATTGTTTCCTTCTGATAGTCATTTTTCCATTGAGTGGCTCATCATTTCGCAGAACATCATCCAACTAATTGCAAACTAAATGTAGTGAAGTTTATAACCTCAGAATTGTACAAGAGAGGAATCAAATATCTAGAAAATTTATTGAACTAAAAAATATGTATTTTGAAATTAACTTTTTAACAATAAAGTGTCTATAGACGTAATAATAATTAACTAAAATTGTTGGTGATGATTTTTTAAACATTTTTTTATTTGTTTAAAGGCATCTCTTGGTTGTTGTTTTTCAAAAATTAATTTTTACTTTTATATTTTTTCTCTATTATAATATTAATTAGACTAAATATCGGACAAAAATTAATGCAAAAATTTTTTTAAACATAAATCTAATTAGAAAAATATCGAAAAAAAAATGGTCGAAAATAATAAATTTGCATGGCTAGCAACCATACTTTTTTGAAAAAAATAAATATTTTTTAAAAAAAAATTTCATTAACAAAATTATTGAAAAATATTTTTTTTTGCCCTGCTGCATAATTTAAATAATTAATTAATTTCAAAAGTGAATACCTTATTTTATTAATAAAATTTTTTTTTTCTATTCGAGAGATTTAAATCAATATATAATAATAATAGTAATAGTAATTAAAAAAATCAATTATCGAACCAAACTTTGAATTTTTTTATTTCTTTTAAAACTAAAAGAAATTTAAAAATATCTGAATTTTTAGTTATTTTTTAAAATTTATCAATACTCAATATGAGTTGACTAAATCATTCTAAAACTAATCATTACATTGCTAAAATTTTTTCATAAATGAAAAATTATTCCTAATTTCTAATAGAATCAAGCACCATTTAATTTGTTTGAATTCTGTTTTGTTTAAATTTGAATTTAATCAAGCAACAAAAATTAAAATAATCAAAATACCAAAATTTTCCAACAAACTATTTATAAAAAAAATTATTATTTTTAAAACATATAAAACATAATTTTGGCATAAATCACAATTTTATATAAAATTAGATTCTCAGAAAAATTACCGTAAAATATTGCCTTATTTAAATTTAGATATGAATTTAATATTTTTTTGTTTTTTGTTCAATTTTGTAAGCCTAAAAGCTTCGGAAGATAATAAGTAATGTTAATAAATTAGAAATTAGTTGTAATTAATAATAGATAAAAAAAAAGTACTTTAACAAAATTAAAAGAAGAAGTACAAGAGCTACGTAAAAAGATTGAAAATTTTGAAAAAATTCACAAAAAATATCCAAAGGTTAAATATTTGTCAATTAATGAGCAAAAGAGAATTTTGGTCACCGGTGGTGCAGGATTTGTGGGCTCACATTTAGTCGATAGATTGATGCGAGACGGGCACCGTGTAACTGTAGTAGACAACTTTTTTACAGGAAGTAAAACAAACATCGAGCATTGGTTTGGTCATCTAAATTTTGAGCTCATCAATCACGACATAGTGAACTCATTATTTATCGAAGTTGATGAAATATATCATTTGGCTTCACCGGCTAGTCCGCCTCATTACATGTTCAATGCCATAAAAACCATCAAGACAAACACTCTTGGCACCATAAATATGCTTGGTCTTGCCCGAAGGGTCAAAGCTAAGCTTTTGTTCACTTCAACATCTGAAGTCTATGTAATAGTTTAGAATAATGAATGATTAAATTATATTTTTATTTTAAAGGGTGATCCAGAGGTGCATCCACAGCCCGAAACTTACTGGGGCAATGTGAATCCAATAGGCCCGCGGGCATGTTATGACGAATCAAAAAGAGTAGCCGAAGCTATGTGTTTTGCATATGCGAGACAAGAAAAAATTCAGGTGCGAATTGCAAGAATTTTCAACACTTATGGACCAAGGATGAATTTAAATGATGGAAGAGTCATAAGCAATTTTATAATACAATCGTTGAGAAAAGAGAATTTGACTTTATATGGAAATGGCAATCAGACAAGATCGTTTCAATACATAGATGATTTGGTAAATGGTTTAGTTTTGTTGATGAATAGTAATTACTCAAAGCCGGTCAATCTAGGCAATCCAGACGAGTATACCATTAGAGATACGGCTCTTATTATAAGAGACTTGGTTGGCAATACAAATGAGATAATTGTAAAAGAAAAAATGGAAGACGATCCACAAAGGAGAAAGCCTGATATTACGGTGGCAAAAAGAGAGCTTAACTGGGAGCCAAAGACCTCGTTGAATAAAGGTCTGAGAAAAACTGTCGATTATTTTAGAGAGGAATTGAACAAAAATGACAATTCGCAAAATTTACTTTCATTTTATTATTTAAATGGAATGGAAGAAATAGAAGAGAATAGCTTGAACAATGATAAAATTGAACTTTAATTTATAAAAAAATATATTTTTTAATCTTTATAGATTTTTTCTTATTTTAATTTTTAATAAATTTCTTATAAATATTTATTTTTTTTTTTCAATTT
>PJRA01000011.1:2257752-2281127 GCA_016987375.1 Brachionus koreanus | reverse complement strand
ATAAAAAAATAACTATTTTCTGTTTTTCTCACTCGATTCTCTAAAAGGTACCTAATTGACTCCATCGTTCCATCTTTGCTTTCTTCTTTGTTAAGCTTGTTTTCAAGCTTTATCCTATCACTTGCTTTGGCTGTTAATTTTCTATATTGTCTTTTTCTTCTAGGATGGTTTTCATTTTATCTATCACAGATTTTTTGCTAGTTCTATTTTCTTTATCTCTTGTTTCATTTAGGATATTGTTCACTAGTGTTTTTGTAAATTTGTTGTTTGCTAATCTCATTATGAAGGACAGTTTTCTCTTTACCAATATTCTTTCCATTGGTTCCATATTAAGAGCCGCCATCAGTTTTGTTTTTCTTGATCTCTTGCAGAGTCCAAAAAGGAATATACCAAAAATTGGAAGATTCTTAGAAAAAACTGATTTTTCGCTGATAAATAAGCTTCCAGGAATAGAAAATAAATGGGAATTCACTAAAAAGAATTTTCACTTAACTATAGAATCTTGCTGTCCATTGAAAGAGATGAAAGCGAAGAAGTTTCAATTAAACATTTAAGGAGGATGGTTTGATTTTGAATTAGTGGCTTTAAGAAATTATAGGGACTTTTGTTATCATAATTACTTGAATTGCAAAAATGAGTTTTATCTAATTGAATATAGGGAGGCTAGAAGAGATTTCAAAAAACTTAATCGAAAAAAGATGATATCTTTTTTTGAGTCAAAGCCATCAAAAGACTTTAAAAACTCCAAGAAATTTTGGTGCTTCTATAAATCATCAATTAAAACTAGAGGAGACGCTGATTTTAACAGCATTCCAGAAGAGCTAGTTTGGGCTGATACAAAGGCCAGTAACCCTGTTGATCAAGTGGAGATGTTTAAAAGCTGCTTTGCATCTATGGCGTTTTCCTCTTTGTCCGGGCAAGATGATTCGTCTAAATTTATTTTTAATGTATTTAAGGAATTAAAACAAAATGATTCTTATAATACATCAGATTTTTCGTTCCATGACTTCACTTTTGATGATATTAAAAAGGGTCTGGATGAATTACCGTCTTCTAGCTTACCTGGTTTCATTGGAATACACTCAAAAATTTTAAAAAGTCTTCCGGACATATGTATTCCTATTTTACATATACTTTTTAATGAATGCCTCAATTTGAAGAGTATTCCAGATGACAGGAAATTAGCTTTAGTAAACCCTTTGTATAAGAATAAAGGAGATGGATCAGATATTAATAACTATAGAGCTATATCTGATTTATCGCCTATTTCGAAAATGTTTGAAAAACTTTTGGCGAAGCAGATTAGCTTTTTTTTTGAGTCAAACAGTATTTTTTTTATGGTCAGCATGGTTTTAGATCTGGGCATTCCTGTCAAACCGCTGTCCATGAATACCTTAGTGATTTGAATTCTGCGAGGGATAATAAATTGACTACTCTTTCTTTATTCATTGATTTTAAAAAAGCCTTTGATGTGATAGATTCAAATCTTCTATTTTTAAAACTGTTTCATTATGGGTTTGATAATGAATCCTTGGAACTACTTTCTAATTATTTTAGAAATAGATCACAAATGGTTCGCCTTGGTAATGAAAATTCAAAACCTGTATCACTTAAATTAGGACTTCCACAAGGCTCAGGGCCTCTTCTTTTTCTTATTTTTGTAAATCAGCTTCCTTTTCTTTTAAAGAAATTTAGTTTTAAGATGTTCGCAGATGACACAAGCATTAGTCATTCTGAAAAGGACTTAGAGACCGTATTAGCTAATTTTCAATTGTCTTTTAATATTTTATGAGATTGGTGTTTTTACAATAAGGTCGATATAAGCTGGTCGAAAACGTTTTGTATGATTATTACTAAACGAAATATTATTGCTCCTGAAACAATAGACTTATGTGGAATAGAAATAAAATTTGTCAAAGAAATTATTCTTTTATGATTGATCATAATCTAAATTTCTCTAAACAAGCTTGCAGTAAAGCTCTTGCTGTAAATAAGAAATTGTTTAGTATTAAAAGACTTATATTTTTGTCAACCTCTGTTAAAGTTAAGTTTTTCAAAACATTTATCTTACCTTGTTTTGATATTGTTCAACTCTCTTGTGTTATTTTTATAAAGAGGCAATAATTAAACTGGCTAAAAGTTATTATTTTTCTATTTTTAAATTGTATAAGTTCAAAATTGAATCTAAAAACTTAAATGATGTTAATAATTTTTTGGAAAAATATGGATTATATGCTCTTCAGCATCGATTTTTAGAAAGAATGTTATCGTTCTCTTTTAAGTCTTTATTCTATCATAACTCGCTTGAGAATTTAGAAAATAGATTTCTTAAAAATGACTCGAGAAATTTAAGTTACAATTTAAGGAATAGTGCAAACCTGTTTGAACCAATGGCAAGTGGAGAAAAAACATTTAGATTTTTTTATTCAAGAATGATTAATAGCTTTGTAATCAAACGATCAATGCTGAAATTTGCAACATTCAAGCTATCAATTTAAAATAATATCAATGATTAATGGTGATGTTTATGGTGGGTTGTGATAAAAGCAAGTGTAAATAAGAAGAAATAAGGTTTATTTCAAATCAATCAAATAAAAAATATAAACTTTATAATTAAGTCTAATATCAAATAATAAAAAAATAAAAAGTTGATTAATATCTTGGATTTAGATTAGGAATAGCCAAATAATCCGCAATTAATTGCTTGTTTTTTTTCAAATCATTTGTAACAGGTAGGTTATAATAAATCAAAATTGCGATGACTTTTGGTCTTTGAAGATTTTTCAACTTTTCAATTGTTTCAGGAAATTCAGGAGGAACATTAAATCCAAGCTTTAAAAAAATTATAATTTTTTTAAGGAAATGGACTGTTAAAAAAAATTACCCTAATCCAACCGATTTTTGATTGAGAAGTAGTACAATGGGCTGAATTATATAGGCGCTTCAAAGTGTTTTCGTCACTTTGTAAAAATGCTTGTTCGATTTCACTTCTTATCCCAGTTAATTCTCTCGATATTTCCGCAGTTGTATCGTTTAAGGTTTGAATGCGTTCACTTAAATTTGTATTTGAAGCATTTAGAGTTCTAAAGCTCTCTCTAAATTCTTCGATTAGATCATTATTTTCAAATATGGCTAGATTTGCTAAAGTTGGTGCAGCACGCTCAAGTGATTCGCACGCCATACTAGCATTTCTAGCGACCTCTCTAATAATTTCGACCCGATCGTTAGCCATTTGTCTTTTCTATCTTCAAATCTATAAAATTTTGACATAAAGTTTTACTTTGTCTATTTTTATTAGAAGTGAAATAAGAAAAAAAACATTCAAGTATAATTTTTCTTTGTAACAGCAAAAGCTTTATAGAGGAAAATAAAATTGCACTTTATTCGACAATTACTCTCTTTTAAAGGCCACTAATTTTTGAAACATAGAAAATTTTCAACATTTCATTTGGTTTATCGCTAATACTTTATACTAAATCACAAATAAATAATCACATGATCATCAATTTGATGAGATGATGAAACAACATGCACATATCTTAAGCCTGTTATTTTTAATAACTAAAACTGCTTTGCTGGCAAATTTCTTTTAATTCGTTATTTGAATTTTCAAAGGAAAAAATTTTCAAAATTTTTTAAATCTTGGAATTAGCAATATAATCAACACTAAATAGCAATTTCATTAAAAGCTGTTTAGACAATAATTTTAAAAAAAAATATTTTTCTCTCTACACATTCAGTGATTCCAAAAAACACTGGATCCACATATCTTAATGTTTCTCGTTTTTAAATAACTAAAATGATCACATAGATTTTTTAACTTTTAATTTATACTAATTAGAAAAAACTAATTTAAATTTGCAAAAATGAGTGTTGAAAATGCAATTTGCTGCTCGAAACTGTCAATGAGTTTTAGTCCAAAGCTATTTTTCAAATTATTAAAATATTTAATTTTAATCATATTCATTGAATAAGACTTTTTTTTCTAAATTAAAAATTTAAATTAAACTTCTAATTTTTTTTTTTAATTGAAAAAACAGTTTTTTTATTGAAACTTTCATAACAAAATCTTTAAAAAAATATTGAAATATTTCAAAAGGCTTGAAATAAAAAAAAATAAAAATAAAAACTATTTTATTAAATTAAAAAAAAAATTAGAAGTCTAATCTAAATTTTTAATTTAGAAAAAAAAGTCTTATTCAATAAATATGATTAAAATTAAATATTTTAATAATTTGAAAAATAGCTTTGGACTAAACTTTTTAAAAATTAAAAAAATTTATATTTTCATTCCTTTTTATTTGAAATATTTAAATTTATCTTAACTTAAGATAAAATTTAAAATATTTTTTTTTAATTTAGATAAAAATTTTGATAAATTATTTTTAATAATCTTATAATTTTTTTAAAATAATTTTATGCAAGCAGAAACAGCCAAAATGTAAATAAAAAGCCGTAAAAAAATGGGATATAAATTTTTATTAACAAATAAATTAGATTTAAAAAATTTTCATGTTTTAGAATTAAATCCAAGGATCACAAAGATTCTAATAAAAAATTTTTCCAAGTAGTAATGTAAATTTTAAAGTCAAGGAGAATCTGACTAAAGGTAATTTTCATCATAAGAAATGGCTTTAAAACCTGACTTTTTCAATAATTTTAATTTAACTGAGATAAAATCAAAAAATTGAGTGATTGGAAATTTTAATTTTTATAATTTAATCAAAGTCAAGTTAGTTTAGTTAAGAAAATTTTTAAAATGCATTTAATCATTTTTTGATTTACTATTCTAAACCAATTTTTAAAACAATTGAAATTTTTTTAAAATAAATTTTACACACTAAAATGGCTCTACCTTGGTAATATAAAAAGTTTTAGAAAAAAAGATCAGTATTTTAACACAAGATTTGTGTATATTTAGGATTGAAAAATACCGACCAAAAAATTTAGGTGAATTAATTTCTCAAGATAGTATTGTGGAAACAAGTAAATTATTAAGTTAAAATTTATGACGATTGTTCTCTATATATCATCAAACAGTACAAAGATTTATTAAAAATGACCAAATGCCACATTTATTGTTTTACGGTCCACCAGGTACTGGAAAAACTTCGACTATTTTGGCTTGTGCTAAGCAATTGTAT
Source organism: Brachionus koreanus (assembly GCA_016987375.1). Taxonomy (NCBI): domain Eukaryota; kingdom Metazoa; phylum Rotifera; class Eurotatoria; order Ploima; family Brachionidae; genus Brachionus; species Brachionus koreanus. Next base: position 2,275,983 of record PJRA01000011.1, on the reverse strand, counting down.
ACGCCATCAGAGTTCAATGCTATGGTTTTGGAGCTAAATGCTTCGGATGATAGAGGAATAGGAATTGTGCGAGATCAAATAATGAGTTTTGCTAGCACCAAAACTATATTCAAGTAGATTAAAATTAAGCAATAAGTTTATTTATTTTTTTTTATCTAAAGGAAAGGATTTAAATTGATTATATTAGACGAAGCTGACGCAATGACCAATGATGCACAAAATGCTTTAAGAAGAAGTAAAAATTTTTTCATTTTTATTTTATTTTTCTAATAGTTTTGCATCCAAGTATTGGAAAAGTTTACTGATAACACCAGATTTTGTATAATTTGTAATTACTTATCTAAGATAATTCCTGCTATTCAATCTCGTTGTACGAGATTTAGATTCGGTCCTTTGACTGAAGAAAAAATGAAATTTAGACTTGATCACATCATTCAATCAGAAAAGTAATTTTTTTTTCTAATTCAACTTAGAAAATAATGTTTGTTAATAGTGTTGATATAACAGAAGACGGAATGAAAGCGGTTGTTCATTTAGCATCAGGAGACATGAGAAAAGCATTGAACATTATGCAAGTATGTTTGAATTTCAAACTTTAAGACACGAAAAGACAAAAATTTTAAAAATTCAAATATTTTTTATTTTCTTTAAAATTTAAATTATTAGAAAAAATTTCAAATTTTTAGAGTACTCATTTGGCATTTAATAAAGTAAATGAAGAAAACGTTTATAATTGTGTTGGACATCCGTCAAAGAATGACATGTTAAGAGTGATTAATTCACTGTTAAACGATGATTTTACAACTATTTATAGCAAATTAATTCACTTAAAAACAATAAAAGGTTATGCCTTGCAAGATATTTTGACAGAAGTTAGCAGATTTGTTCAAATGAGTGAGTAATTTATTAAAAAAAGTTAAGGAAAGCTTTATATGTTTTTAAAATTTTTAGTCGAGCTTCCAACCAAAGCTTTAATTCATGTGCTGGAAAAATTGAGTGATATTGAATACCGACTGTCTAATGGTACAAATGAAAAGCTTCAAATGAGTTCATTGATTTCAACATTTATAATGGTGCGCAGTATGTGTGATTCAACCCTAAAAAGCATTCCAACTTGAATTGGGACTCAATTCTTAAATTTATATTTTCAAATTTAAATTTTATGTTCAAAATGTGTATGAAAATCGAGAGTATATAAAAATTTTAAAAACTAATTTTATAAAATAATAAAATAAATAATCAAAATTTTATTAATTCATTACATGAGTTGATAAAGTCATTTTAGTATTTATATAAGTTTCTAAATGGAGATTAGAAAAATTAATTACTTATCATTAATTAAAAAATCTGATTCTTGAAATTAAATAGATAATAAAAATAAAATTATTTGATTTAAATTCTTTAAAATAGTCAAAAGTATATTTAAATGAGTCTTTTTAATTGCAAAAAAGAAAAAAGAATGTCCACTTGACAAATCGAATTGAGATAAAAATCATTTTAATTTTGATAAATGATAATAATAATTATCTTTATGTGAAATCAAAGAATGTTTGAATACCTTTTTGAATTTCACGTAGTTCCGAATGAAGAGCTTTATATCGGAATTATCTTTTAACCATACAAAAAAAATAATTATAGAAAACTAATTTTTAAGGTTATTAAATAAATTATTTTAGTTGAAAATTTTTGAAATTTGTGGAAAAAGTTTTTGACATGAAAAGCGTTTTTCGAGCCTTCATTTACTTTTCAATCTTCAGGTTTCTGTATTGATTTACAAACTAATACTATTAGTATCAGAAAGCGTCTATAGGACAAGTGTCTATTACTATTGTGTCCATTTTCCCACATCTTTTATTAATACTTTTGTTTTTAATGAATAAAACCTCATTGCATTTTGCTAATTTTTGTCTTTATTTTACTTTATTTATTAATTTTTTATTTTGAATAAATGTTTTCTTTTTTAAAAAATGTTATTAAAAAAAATTAATCTTTTCTTTAAACTAGAATTTTTAAAACTCAGCAGAGCAGCAAGTTGAAAGAGGAAAAATTGCGAATAATAAAACAGAAGAAAGAGGATACCTTGTCATTTACTCAAGTAGAAATTTCGGACACATTAAAGGAGATTGCGTGAATTAGTCCAAAGAAATTACTAGCTATTAAATAAACCAGAGGAAACTTATGAAATCATACTAAACAGAAAAAACGAAGCAGGCACAAAAATATTTAGCTTGAAAGCGTATGTTCTAGTTCTCTAAATAACTACAACACCGGCTCTAGCCAACTTATATGTTTATAGCTTCACAGTGCAATACTTTGATCTCATGCGTTTTGCAAGTCACTAGTATTTAACACTGTGTAAAATATTAGACAAGACAGCTCTCTCTATTTTTGTTGTTAGAAGACATGAAGAACTTATAATTTAGCATCTATTTTTGTTATTATTTTCTTTATTATTTGTCTAGGCTAGAAGTGGCCATTTACTAATAAAGTATTATTATATAATTTATCTCTTTATATTTTGTGTTATAACCGGAGTAAGACACATTTATTTAAGGTTTATAACACGTATATGTTTGTACCACTTGACAAAGGATACACAAGCTCTATTTTTCAAGCAAAACAACTAAATAATTTGGCTTAAGAATTTTACCAAAAAAATGTATACAGTTTACAAAAAAAATAAAAATATTTTTTAAATTATCTAAAAATTTTACTTTACAAAATTGAATCATGATCTGATAATAAGTTATTATTAAACCAACTTAATTTCTTAGATAACATATTGACAAAATAAAATTTGTTAAAACAAAAATTTTAAAATTGAGAAAAAAAAATACCTAAATAAATTTGAAGGGTAATTATTTTTATTTAAAATAAACAAGAAAATTAAAAAATGATCATTTTTCTAGAAAAAACACAATCAATCAAGTGTAACTTTTTTCAAACTAGACAAGAAGCCTTAAGAGAAAAAACTTGGCAATGTGTAACGAAACGATCCCAATCTAAAAAACTAGATTTTTCTAGCTTTAAAACAATTTCTACTAAATCTAAATAAAATAAACAATATTTTACCATCATTTTGAGAGAAAAATTCCAAAAATATTGCCAATGGAGCCGTCAAAATTGAAACGCCGCAACACAATAGTAGAAGAAGCCGAGGACAGTTTAATCGAGACTGGTCAAAAAATCGAAGAATTGAACAAGAGTCGTAAAACTTTAGGCGCAAGTCTAGTTGATACAAAAAATGGCATTTACAATTCTGAATATAGGGAATTTTTAGGCCGTGATGCCAAAGCATGGTTTAAACTAAGCTTATTCTATAGTATATTCTACGGATGCTTAGCTGGTTTTTTTCTCCTTTGTTTAGCAGTTTTTTATCAGACCATAGACCGAAAAACTCCAACTTATTACAATGTAGAGAGTGTGATGAACTTTCGATCGGTTAATCCTGGCCTAGGCTTTCGTCCTCAAATAGATCCTGAAAGTGAGCTAATAAATGTAAATACTTCCAACTGGAAACCGAGCTACCACTATTTGGATCTTTTTTTGCAATCTTATGAAAACGGAGCAAATACAAGTTTTATAGGGGCTCATGGCAGACCTGTCATTTTTGATTACCACAAAGTAATTAAAGACAGTCCATGTGAAAAGGCAAAACATTATGGAATGAGCTCAGGAACGCCTTGTATTGTTGTTAAATTGAACAAAATTTACGGATGGTTTCCAAGATACAGTGCCGCCAATTTACCAACAACTCTATCAAGCATAAATTCAAATAATAAATTTGTTTTTGTTGCATGCAAAGGTGAACATGCTGCAGATGAAGATAATATAGGCCATATAGATTACTATTCAAGTTATCCAAACTCTGAAATAGGCGGAATTAATTTTAAATATTTTCCTTACAGAAATCAACCAAATTATTTGTCACCATTAATTTTTGTCCACTTTAAAAATGTGACCAAAAATGTATTGATAAATGTTGAATGTAAGGCATATGCAAAGAATATTGATAACACTGACCGTATTAATAGACGTGGCATGGTCAAATTTCAACTTTTTGTTGGAAGTTAAACTAAAAATTTATTACTTTATTAAATTGAATAAAATTATTTAAACCAACTAAATTTTATTTGGAATCAAATACATTCTGCACTATAAGTAATCACAAGTTGCACTATAATATTTAAACTGCACTATAATATTCACATGCACTATTTTAATCAGGCATGCACTATGAATAACATTGTTCCATTATAATAATCTTTTTTTTGCACTAAAATAATCTTTTATAAGCACTAAATTAATATTTAAAAAGCACTAAATTAATATTTAAAAAGCACTAAATTAATATTTAAAAAGCACTAAATTAATTTTTATAAGCACTAAATTAATATTTAATAAGCACTAAATTAATATTTAATAAGCACTAAATTAATTTTTAATACACTATTCTAAATAAACTATTTTAATACATTTTTAATTTTAAAAATACAAATATCACTATTTTATTTTATTAAAATAAACTTTATTTATTCTTTAAACTTTATTAAAAATGTATTACATTTAATATTAACAATTACAAATATATTAATCAATTCAATTAATTACAAAAAAATAAATACAAATATAGTAATACATACAGGTACAGTATTATTCATAAGAAATTAAATAAAAAAATACAAAAAGTATTCTATTTATTGAGAATACCAAACCATTCGTTATTAATTCAACGAGTTAAATATGTATTTAAGCTTTTTTGAATCCAATAGGATCTACTACTAGTGCGGCTGCTGCCAAAGTGGGTATTCCTCGACAGCCCTTTTTTTCTAGTGGCTTGTTGACTGAGGCGATGGGAATTTGGCAATCTCCAACCTTTAATTTTGAGCATACTCCAATGACATGTTTGCAGATGTAATTCTTGCTGTTCCAATCGCAACTGCATCGCGACAATCTCCATTGAGTTTTATTTATTCTAATTTCATTAAGACTGTTGATTTGCTTAACTAAAACCTCAAAGGTCTTCCAAACGCATTTGTCTCGAGCGTCTTTAAAAGCTTCAACATCTTTCTTTTGTAGCTTTTTCGCTTGTTGTGATGGTATGTAAAAACTTGGCTTAACAACTAAAAGATTTTTATCTTTTTCAATCCACTCAATTGTTATTGATTGAAAGTTATTGACTTGTCTTAATGTAGGCTTTTGAATGTTTCTGTGTGGGTTAAGGTAAGGGTTTACCCTAAACCCGCTTGTTGACGCTTGGTATAACGATGCTGACTCTAGCTGAGCATTTGGCACCACGAACTGATGTACAGTTGTAGTTAACGCTAACAGAATTTGCCGAAACGTTTGTATTTCGCTTTGACCACTTAAATTGTTTTAAGCTCTCGTGAATTTTCAGTGAGTCAACTGCTTCCTGTTTTGTTTCATAAATTTCGACTAGGTCGTATTGTCTGCTTTCACCACGCCCTTTTTTATTCGGCGGTTCTTCTTCTTCGTCATCTTCGTCTGCGTTTTCGCTCTTATCATTTTCATCGTCGTCATCGTCGTCTCCCACCTCATAATCAATAAATTCGACGTTTTCATCCTCTATCTTATTTTCCATTTCTAACTTTCTAACTATTCTGCGGACATACCGCGTAAACAATATATCAAAATGACATGAAGAGCTTCCGTTGACTAACTAGTGCTGACTTTTTCCATATTTCGAAAAACAGTAGCCGCATCGAAGATATGAGAAACAGGAAATAAAATATTATTAAAGGAAAAGCCGTGTATACAATGACTTAAACATAAAACGACTTGAATACAAATTTTTTTAGTGAAGATCAAAATTTTTTTTAGTAAAGATTAAAAATTATTTTAGTGAAGATCAAAAATTATTTTAGTAACGATTAAAAATTATTTTAGTGAAGATCAAAGATTATTTTAGTGCGAGGTGATTTATATAGTAAAGTTTTGAATAAAAAAAGACTTGTTTTGAATTATTTTAGTAAAAAATTGAATAAAATAGTGCACAATAAATAATTAAGTGCTGTTTGGAAAAAATATAGTGCAGTTTGGTATTGAAAATAGTGCAAATTGTGATTAATTTATAGTGCAACATTAATTAGTATCCATTTTATTTTTATTTATTTGTTTTCTGTACCGAGATAATGTTTCTTCAGATTAAAAAAATAAAATAAAAAATAAGAATAAAATAAAATGTAGCAAGTATAATTTAATAAGGAAAATGATGATATTAAAAAATAGATAAAATGAATTAAGGAGTAACAGGGTACATATGTTTAATTATCTGATAGCTTAGGAAAAAAGGAAGAAATATTAAGGTAGCAGCTACACAATGGAGTCGGGTATTCGATATTTCTTGATTCGAAACCGGCTTTGTATTCCTCTACCAGTCTATAAGTTCTCTTAATCAAAGAATTAACTCTAGCAGTTTGTTGAATTGAGTTAAAGATAAAATTGAAGATGTGCTGTGATGGCCTTGTTAAATTTTTTTAAAAATAAAAAATTAGAACAAAAATTAACACTAAAAAAGCTTTAACTTTTTCTCTGAAGGCTTTTGTTAATTCTCTAAATGCAAATTAGAGCAACATTCAACAAACTAGAAGCACCAAGCATTTTTTCATGTTTTTTTTAATTCAAAAATATTTAATAAAAAAATTCTATTAATTTTATAAAAATATCACTTTTTAAAGAATATTTTAAAATCTACATAATTCAAAAAAGATATATTTATTTGAAAAATCTATTCAAAAGATACGAGGACTTCATCATTCAGACTCGTCTGGTGCTTCTAGTGTTAAAGTCTGTTAATGATGTGCAAAATCTCTTCAAAATGCATTTTAGCCAATTTTGTTCAAATTTATGCTAAATTTGCAGAGATCTACCATAATTTTCTTTTCAAATACAACAATGAATGTCTTACTGGAGACTTCCTGGTAAATTTTCTAGACAAAATTAAGCTTTAAGCTTCTACTGAAGTTTATAAAATATTAAAAAATAGTAATTTTTTATCTATTTAAGAACGATTTCACAGCTAATGGCTAAATGAAAATAGCTTTCTTAATTTTTTGTCTTTCTTTTCTTTTGAAAAAAATTATTTTAGAATTGTTTTTTATTAAACTAAGTGAATTAAGTTTTATTTAGAAAAATATTCAGTTTTGAAATTTTTCACAAATAAATTGATTCAGTTTGACATCTTTTTCATCATAAGGTAAGTCCATATTGATATCTTGATTAAGTGGTAGAAATTGTTGATTAAAACCGATGCCTATTGTATGACAATTGGGAATTTTTTTCAAAAAATTGTCATAATAGCCTTTACCACGTCCTATTCGAGTTATTCTTTTATTCGAGTCGTTGTTTTCAATGCTAAAGGCAAGACCAGGAACAATTACCAGATCAAAAATGGCCTCATCAGCTTTAACTAATTTGGATACATCATTGAATTGACGAATCTTGTATTTATTGTCAATATTCATTTCTGATTTATATTGATTTAAGTTTTTAACTTCATAAAAGACCATGTCAGATGATTGGGAATTTTTTCCTGCAAATTCGATATGAGGCACATAGATTTTTTTGTCTCTATTTCCATCTTTCAAAATTTTTTCTATCAATTGATTAGTGTCTATTTCTTCATGCTTCATTGCCAAATAGAGAGCAACATTTTTTGAATTTTTAAAATGATCACAATTTTCCAAATATTTCAGAACTGCATCTGTTTGATGTTGTTTTTCTTCGACGCTTATTTGCTTAAGTGTTGATTTAATCAATTTCCTTAAATTTGATTTTAATAGAAATACATTTGAATTCATTTTATTTTCATTTTTTAATTTTATTTTAATTTATAAGCAATTCGATTAAATACACGTGATAAATTTTTTCTTTATCAACAATTAGTCTTTGTTCTTGAAATGCCAATTGGGCAAAATTTAGTAACTTAATTTTTGATAAAAAAAAAATTTTTACAAATTTTATTCGTAAATTACAAAAATATCAAAAAAATCTAAATGCTAAAAAATATCACCTTAATTGCATGTTTTTTAAAAAAAATTTTAAAGCTAATTTAATGCAAATTTTTTAATATTTTAAGAAATTTTAAAATTAAAATTAATTATTTTTATTTTTAATTCAATTTTTGATTTTAAATAGATATTCTCTTTATTTTTCAGATAGCATATTTTTTATTTATTTTCATTTTCTGCTGATTTAATACACGCTTTGATTTAATTTTGCTCATTTGATCTTGCTAATTAAATTACAGCTATTTTGAATCGATCTATTTGTTTTTTCAAAAAAATATTCTAAATATAATAAAAAATTGTTTTTGAAAGAAAAAAGACCATATTAAAACGGAAGTTAAAAACAAATAAAAGACTAAAATTTTCAACCTATTTAAAATAATACACGTGTCATTTTGAATTTTATTATAATTCATAATGACTATTAACACAAAAAGATCAAAAATCGATTTTAAAAAAACCAAAAAGCTTATTTGAACCAAGTATAAAAGAAAAAAATTAATATTGATTTTTTAAAAGTCTGATTTCTTCTTTTAAATTCAAAAAATAAAAAAAAAATTTCTATTGAGTACTTACATTGAATTAAAATAAACCCAGTAAAGACAAATAAATTTGCTGTCTTTTTTTTTTGATGATGAAGGCAAACATATTAAAAAATAAATTTAAATTTTTTTCTCTAATTTAATACTTAATTTTAGAAGAAATATGTCCAACGTTACTAGGCGTAACGTGTCGAATGCGGCAAAGTCCTCAACCAGCACAGCGGCACAAAATCCACAAAAACATGAGCCTGAGTCGATAGTTCATTCCAAAAATGACGCTCACGATCCAACTGGTGTCAAAACAATTTTAATTGTCGCTTGCCTTGGCTGTATCTGGTTGACTGGCTTTGCCAGTCGCTTGTTCTCAGTAATACGATATGAGAGCATAATACACGAGTTTGATCCTTGGTTCAACTACAGAGCTACATATCACATGGTAACAACAAGTTTCTATGAATTTTTGAACTGGTTCGATGAACGTGCTTGGTATCCACTTGGTCGAATAGTCGGAGGCACAGTCTATCCAGGTCTCATGATAACTTCTGGAGGCATACACTGGTTATTGTCAAATCTAAACATTACAATTCACATTAGAGAAATATGTGTCTTTTTGGCACCATTTTTCAGTGGTCTAACAGCAGTGGCCACTTATCTGCTGACTAAGGAGCTATGGAGTCAAGGCGCGGGTCTGTTCGCCGCTGCTTTTATTGGAATAGTTCCTGGCTACATAAGCCGATCTGTTGCTGGCTCTTATGACAACGAGGGCATTGCTATTTTTGCTTTAATGTTTACCTACTATTTATGGATAAAAAGTGTCAAGACAGGCCGAGTTTTTTGGGCCATTTTGACCGCACTCTCCTATTTTTATATGGTTTCTGCCTGGGGTGGATATGTTTTTATCATTAATTTGATCCCATTGCATGTATTTGTGCTTATGATTATTGGACGGTATTCGGACAGAATTTATGTTGCCTATTCAGTATTTTACATAATTGGAACAATTTTGTCCATGCAAATTCCGTTTGTGGGATTTCAACCGATCAGAACAAGCGAGCACATGGCAGCCGCAGGAACATTTGCGTTGATTCAAGCCTACGCTTTTCTGAACTATTTAAAGACTAAATTAAGTGCTAAAGAATTCAGGACTTTTTTTATTTTTGCAGTGACTATTGCCGCTGGTGTGGTATTTGCCGGTGTTGTTGTTCTCACCTATTTGGGCTACATTGCTCCATGGAGTGGAAGATTTTACTCGCTCTGGGATACAGGATATGCCAAGATACACATTCCTATTATAACTAGTGTTAGTGAGCATCAGCCAACTACATGGACTTCATTTTTCTTTGATTTGCACATATTGGTTTGTATTTTTCCAGCCGGTGTTTGGTTCTGTATCAAGGAAATAAATGACGAAAGAGTTTTTAGTAAAATTTTATTATTAAAAAAAAAAAAAAATTAAAAATTATTTAAAATTTTTTGTTAAAGTTGTTTTATATGCTGTTTTCGCCTCCTATTTTGCCGGTGTAATGGTGCGTTTAATTTTGACTCTAACGCCAGTTGTATGTATTCTAGCAGCTATCGCTCTTTCAAAGTATGTATAAAATAGAATTTTGAAAAAATAAATCTTGTCTACATATATGATTGTAAAAGATTTTGAGCATTGTTAATTTCATTATTTTCTTGGCCAAATTAGTGGAAAAACAAACAAATAGATAATGCTAATTTTTCTTTTTTTAATATTAAAGTAATTAAGACTTCGAAGCTATTTCATCAATTTTTAAATTAAGTGATGGAACATTGATTTGAAAAGAAATTTTTTTAAAAGATTTTTAAAAAAACCATTAATGGTATAAAATGGGCTAATAGAAAAATTATTTTTCAAATCAATGTTCCATCACTTAATTTAAAAGTTTGATTCTTTAAAATTAAAAATTAAAATCGATAAATTCAAATCAATAAAAAAAAAAAAAAAATAAAAAATAAATAAAAAATTTTTTCATTTTTATGTAGACAAGAAATTTTATTAAATGAAAATTTTATTAAAAAGAAAATTTAAATAGAACTCTTGAGTATTATTTGTTTGACGATAATGTTGGTCAAGACAAGTCAGAAGATAAAGAGCCAAAAGACAAAAGTCAATATGATGAAAAAGTTCCGCGTAGTTTTCCACATTCAAAGCCTCAGCAGGACAAAAATCTGAGCCCAAATCTTAAAACTTTGGTCGTGATTGCCCTTGCTGTTCTTTTGGTATTGTTTGCCGTACATTGCACATGGGTTACATCGAACGCTTACTCAAGTCCAAGTATAGTCCTCGCCACATACAGCGAGTCTGGTCATAGACAAATTATTGACGATTTTCGCGAGGCCTACTATTGGCTTCGTAAAAATACTCGGGACGATGCCCGTGTTATGTCTTGGTGGGACTATGGATACCAAATAGCTGGAATGGGAAATCGAACAACTCTAGTTGATAACAACACTTGGAATAACAGTCACATAGCTTTGGTTGGCAAAGCCATGTCATCAAATGAGACCGAAGCTTATAAAATAATGAGAGAACTTGATGTTGATTACGTACTAGTCATTTTTGGTGGTCTAATTGGCTACTCGGGAGATGATATAAACAAATTTTTGTGGATGGTGAGAATAGCTGAGGGAGAGCATCCCAAAGACATACGCGAGTCGGATTATTTTACCGAACAGGGTGAATTTAGAGTTGATTCTGGTGGTTCACAAACATTGCTGAATTGTCTCATGTACAAGCTGAGCTACTATCGTTTTGGAGAAATACAAGTTGATTACCGAACTCCACCCGGATTTGACCGTACAAGAAATGTAGAAATAGGAAACAAGAACTTTAGACTAGAACACCTTGAAGAGTAAATTCAGAATATTTTAAGTTTATTTTTGTTTCAATTAATTTCATTTAAGGGCTTTCACATCCGAGCATTGGATTGTTAGAATTTTCCGTGTCAAAGAACCATCGAACCGAGTTGCTAACAAGGATTTGCTGAGAAAAATTAGAAGAAAGAAGTCAGTACATTCGAAAAAGGGCAAGAAACGACAGGGTGTCATTAAAAATAAGCCAGTAGTCGTGAAAGGAAAATCAGCGGCAATCAAAAAATAACTTATTTCATAATGTGTTTTGTTTCTTTTTTGTCCTTGGTTTTAAACTAATCAACGTTATTAATTAAATTAAATAGTGATAGATTTGATACGGTCCTTAAGATTATCAAAAACCGATTTGATTAAAAAAAAAACAAATTTTTTTTAAAAATTTTTATTTTAATTTTTCCAGTCAAATTTATTCTTGATCAATAAAGCTAAAATAAATATATGTTAACGAATAATCTAAGAATTTTTTACAAAAATATTTCTAGTTAAATATTTGTTTACTATTTAGAGAAAGAAAAACTACTTACAAAATTATAAAATCACAATTTTAAACAAGCTATAGACTCATAAAAAAAAACTATTTCAATTTAAAATTATTGTTTCAAAATTTTTACACTAAAAAAGCAAATATATTGAATGAAACATAACAATTTTAACAAAATGTGAAGAAAGGCGAACTTTTCTATCAAACAGAGTAGTAAATAAATGGAATACGCTACCAACGTCGGTTGTCATAGCAAGCTCGATCAACCAGTTCAAAAACAGACTGGATAATGTTGGCAGAAATATGAAAAAAGAAAGATGAAAAAAAATAAACAATCTTTAGCTTACCTTTTGGAGCTTTTTTCCTGCTAATTTAACGGTTGTGTCCTGAGAACGAAACGAAAAATAAATAAAAAATTTAAAAACAATTAACAAAGATTTAAATCTTTAAATTAACGTTTAACTTATCTCAAGCATGTCCGATTAATTTATCTCAAATTATTTATATTATTTTTATTATGTATATTTGAGATAAATTAATCGAGCATGCTTGAGAAGTAATATTTAAAAAGTAATATTAAGTGCTTACTTGGTACAACAGTGTTTTTTTTTATGTTAATTAACCATATTAACTAGACAAGTGATAATAAATGAAAAAAAAGAAACATATTTAATAATTGTGTAATGGTATCATTCAAAAAAGAAAGAAGTATGATGTAAGCGAAAACGAAATTTGATTGTAGAATATACATTATAATGTAAAAAAAGATCATCAGATAAATGAATTGGAAGTAAAGTTATCAAAAGCTGAAGAAACAATTAAACTTCAAAAAGAAACATTTAGTAATATTTTTTAAAATATATGTTTTAACTAATTTTTATTAATTTACTAATTAAACTAATTTTTTCTTAGACCCTGCTGATTTTCAAAAAATTATGAAGATTTCAAAAATTTTTATTGACATATACGGTTCCAATGACGATTGCAATTTGTCACAAAAATGTCTGTTAAGTGAAAAATATTCTCAAATAATCGTATCACAATCAGATAAAATTCAAATCGAAGATGAAATAAACAAATGCGGAGAAAAACAAGGATCTTGGACCTTCAGAAAAGTGATTCTCATTCTTCTACCGGACCGAAAAGAATGGGTCAGTCGTACCATGAGAGAAATGATGAGTGATATTTCGGATCAAATCAACGTCGCATTCGGTAGTTTTTTTTTTAATTTGATTAATATTCTAAGTTTTTATTTAAGAGCTAGTCAAGGTAAAAGATCCAACTTTTGATCTTTGTTTGGCTAAAGGACACATTAATCAAATCATTCAAGAAAAAACATCATAAATTGGAAAAACATTAAAAATTGTACAATTGTAAATGAAAAATCTATTTTTTTCTATTACACAGTTAATATAATGATTTTTATAACGATATTTTTTTCTCATTTAAATAAATTTTAAAATAAAATTTTTTTAATGATTTTTTAGTGATTCTCTAATGAAATTATAATGATTTTGTGATGAAAATGTGTCCAATTTCCTTAAAGAATCATTATAAATTTTCCCTATGAAATCTTTAAAGAATCATTAAATTTGGGTTAACTGGGTATTATTATTATTTCATACTTTTATGCTTAAAAAGTAACATTTCGTAATTTTTTTTTACTATCAGAATTATTCAAAATTATCGAAAAATATAAGATTTATAAAGCTTAAAGATTTTTTGCTTAAAAAAAAAAAACTATTATACATTTTCCTGATATTTAGAAAAAAAAAACAATAAGCTAATATTTTTTATTATATACAAAATAAAATTCTTATAGAAAAATTTTCGGTTTTACATCCTGAGTTGAAACGGAGCCACAGAGCCATGCAACACGAATCCTTCGTCCTCAAGTAGCTTTTCGTACATTTTCCCAGCACTTGGGGCCTTTGGTTCACTGTCTTGTGGCATTTTTTTTCTGCTCAAGCCCTCACTTCTAGCAGGCCATGTGGGAAATATACTCGGATCAATTGGTTTTGGCGTTTCCTTGAAAAATTCATGTTTTAGTGCATCTTCAGCAGTAATTCTTTTTGACGGATCATATGTCAATAGTTTGTTGATTAATTCAAAGCCTTTATCGCTTAAATACTTGCCGAATCTTGATCTAAGAGTATTGTAAGGAAAATTGGGAAAGTTTAATTTTTGCGCCAATGGTAAATCTTTGAATCCTGACCAAATTTTGTCCGTCGGCGTTCCCAAATCTTTGAAAATCTTGTCCAACTGATCTTTTTCATTTTTTCCTGGAAACAAAGCTTTCATAAGCATAAGTTCTCCGAATATACACCCCACGGACCACATATCAATAGCTGTTGAATATTTTTTTGTATTTAACAAAAGCTCAGGACTACGATACCAAAGAGTAACTACCACTGGAGTGTATTCTTTTAATGGAGAACCGAATTCTCTGGCTAAGCCAAAATCAGCAATTTTCAGAATACCCTTATGACTGAGCAACAGATTAGACGTTTTTAAATCTCGATGAATTATCCAGTTATCATGTAAATGAGCTATTCCGCTCAACAATTGAAGCATAAGGCATTTTACTTCGGACATAAGAAATGGATTTTTCATTCCATATTGCATCAGACTTTTAAGATCGTGCTCGACAAATTCCATGACCATATAAATTTTGTCCATGTTAGAACCAACGACAATTTCGCGAACCGAAACTATATTGGGATGTCGGCATTTGAGCAGTGTGTCAACTTCTCGCAGTGATGTTATCGGAAATCCATCTTTTTCCTTTTCCATTTTAAGCCGTTTAAGAGCCACTTGTTCGTTTGTCTTTTTGTCCTTTGCTCTGAACACAACACCATAGGCTCCTTCTTCAATCTTATTTAAACATTCGAATTCTTCCACACTGCGACAACCTTGTGTGGCGCAAAAATATGTGATTGGTTCCAGTGTTGCCTCTTCTGTTTGCTCATTCTCGTCTATCATTTCTGGTCTTGTTTTTATTTCTTTAACACTTGGTGAATTTTTTTCACTGCTTACTTAAATTTGAATTTTTTAAATATTTTGAAAAATGTCTCAAAAACATTAGTTTTTATTCTTTGGATATTTCTTAAATATTTAAGTAATTTTTTTTTAAAACACTGAAAACTTCAAATTATCTTTCTCTGGTAAATGTATTTAATATATATGTTTATTATAATGCCAGAAATTTCTTAAGAGATCATAGCTGCAAATTAAAAAATAAAAAATTCATATGAAATTAAATTTTTTCTAAATTTTAAATACTTTTTTCTTTTGTTACCTGATCTACTTCTGACATCTGTTTTTACTGACACACTTCTTTCACTCAAATTTCGCTCAGTGTCACTCTTAAGAGTGGACTTTCGAGGAGTATCATCTCTGGTCTCAGTTTCTGTGTCCGTATCAGTAACTGTTTCTTTTGAGACCGTTCTAGAACGGGACTTGAAACGCTTGGCAGAATTTGTCAGTGACTCTGTATTTTCAGTAGTTTTCGCTTCAATTTCTGTATCAGATTCTTCTTCGCTAACTATTACACTAACTTCAGCTTCTTTTAAAATTCGTTTAGATCTTATCCCTTGATCTTTTTTAATGTCTGTCGATAATTTTCTTGAATCTTGTTCATTCTTTGAAGTTTGATCCTTCGGTCGTCTCATGTCATTTAGCTTTTCTCTCAAATCTCCGTATTTAGTTTTATCGCTTGGATTAAATTCAATGGGATCTTGATTACGACTTTTTTTTGAATGACGCCTTGAAGGGGATCGACTTCTGCTTTTAGACATTCTATATATCTAATATTTTTCAATTTTAATTTTTTTTAATAAAATCATTCCAAATAAATAAATTCAAATATATGTTGATATTTTTATTGTCTTATTGAAAAAATCAAACAAAATGTTAGGTTTACTATTTTTATTTCAATTTAAGAATATTTTTAATTTTTAAATAAATGTTAGCAAATAAATTTTTCAAAATTTTTTTGAGTCTGCTTTTATTTGTTTCAAGAAAATTAAATATTTCCATTAAAGCTCAGTCAATTGAATTTTCATCATCTTTTACAAGCTAGTTAAATGAACACCAGGCAAGCGTTCCTAACTTGAAATACGACGCAAATTACATCATCATAGCTTTATAAGAAATGTGAAATTTTTCATTTCAATTTTAAAACTAATTCATTTGGTTTAAATTAGTAGTATTAGTTTAAACTGTAGTGAGAATTTAGAATAAATGATAGACTTGAAAGAAAATAAAAGTTCAAGATTAAAAAAGGACTATTGAAACTAAATTTTTGGGACTAATAATGGAGTAATTTTTTTTGTCTTTTTTTTAATGAATTTAAAAATTGTAATAAAATAATTTCAATTTATAAATTTTCAAATATTTTAATGGCACTATAATTTGAAATTAACACTATAAATAGTTTTAAAAAATTTTGAATAATATTTTTTTGCAAACATTGTGTCACATTCTAATTTTTAGCAAAATAATGCGCCTGCCATCAAAGACCGATGAACCGATCTTGGTATCTAATAATAGATCTTAATTATTTGTAAGAAAATCTTCTACGTCTACACTTTATATTGATTAGCAATGTAATCAGAGTGACATATTATATGTGACCCAATTGATTTTACAAATAAGTTACATTTAAGAAAATTTCTTTTTTGACTCTCAGTACTGGACTAGTTTCTTTAGATTTTATCGATGAAAAAAATTCCGATTTAAATGGATTATTTGGCATCTTTTTAAAAATGCTTAAATTTGAAAATTGAGATAGGTTAGGGAAAGAGAGCCGATAAAAAAAGCTTTTTATTTTTATCCCAATTCGTTTTATTTTTGTCTACTTCAATTTTCATTTTGTCACTGTATATTATTTTTAAACACAAAATTTTGCTCCATAAAAATATCATAATAATTAAAAGTTTAAAGTACTAACTAAATAAATTGGAGTTCAAGGCACTCTCTTGTATGGTGATACTAATCAATTTGAGTTTAAAAAAATTAAGCTTTAACACTAGAAAGCCCGGCTGATTTCTCATAAAAATTTCAAATAAAGTTATAAAGATAAATTAAACATTTTCTTTGAAAATTTTTTAATTTTCTAAAAAATTAAAATCAAGATTTTTAGCTTATAAAGATCATTTTTTAAAATTTTATTTATATGTGATAAAATCAAAGTTTTAATTTTTCAAAAAGGGGTCTAAAAAACCCCTTGGGCGTTCTAGTGTTAAAAAAATTATTTTTGGAATGAAATTTTTTTGTTTTAAAAATTAAAGTTCTATCTTTTCTTTGATTTATTTCTAAAAAAATAAACAAAATAAACATAAAACAAAAATTTTTAAAAACCAAAATGTCAACTTTAGTAGACAAATCGAAAATATCTAATATCATAATGGAAAAATGTGCTTGTTGTCTATCTAGCTTTGCACATATCAAAACTATAAGAAGACCTTCTGAAGTTAAAAAAATTGAGAATCTTAAAAAGATAAGAGTCATTTTATATCCTAATAACAACGACCAAATAAAAACTGGTGACTTAGTTTGTCCTCAATGTTATAATAAGTCTAATAGGATAGAAAGTTTAAAGATGCAAAAGAGTTTTATAGATGCTGAAACTCAGACAGATTATTTCTAAATAAATCCAGATAATTTATTAAACCCAACTTAAATGCTATTGAATGGTTTAGATCAAGCTAATAATGAAAATTCTGAAAGTCACGAAATGAATATTGATGAAATTATTGAAAACTTAGGTTCAAATAATGACCAAGAATTAGACTATTTAAGCAATAATGAGGCAATAAGAAAACCATCAATTAAGCAAAATAATTCAAACATTTTTTAAAGATTTTTTAATGGTTAATATACCAAAGGCGTATGCTTCACATAAAAGTTTTATAGTGTGTAAAGCTGATAATTCTTATCAAAAGTTAACAACTGTCCCTAATTACGCAATCATTTTAACATTGAACTCACGCTGAAAAAAATCCTTATTAGCGACCAATTTTTTTAAAACATATTCTTTTTTGCCAGTCTTTAAGCTTCAAAATGAGCCATCATTTAGATTGATCACTATTGAAGAACGGTTGGGGCGAAAATTTAATGGAAGTGTGGTATGGCTCTTTATTAAATTTTAATAGAAAATCCAATGGCATTGTGAAATTTGAAACAAAAAACAAAAACAAAAATTTAAAATTAAAATAACTTTTTTTCTAAGGGTCTAAAAATCGTTCTGCAAAATATGTCAGCTGATACAAGGAATGTATCACTC
>PJRA01000011.1:2231877-2242297 GCA_016987375.1 Brachionus koreanus | reverse complement strand
AAAAGATTTAAATAAAAGGGTCATCCGGTTTTTGAGTGTTAAAGAATGTACAAAACATAAAAAAAATAAAGTTGCTTACAAGAAAAATTTAAGTAATTGATATTTGAGTGATAGTTGAACGAGTTTTGAAATATTTGAAAAAAAAATTAATTCAATTAATATTAATAATTGATAAAAAAATTTCATTTAAATTAATAATCAAAAGAACACAAAGAAGAAGAATATATCTATTTAAAAACTCTTAAGAAATCCAAGATCAAAAAATACAGACACTAATTAAAATAAAAAAACTGGAAAAGAGATGGTGAAATATTTTTAAGCTAGAAAATAAAAGAATATTGAATAACTTAATTCAATTAACTAAAAATAATTTAATAAATTTTAGCACTTAAAACTTAATTTTTTAGCTTTTAAAAAATTTTTACTTGAAGCTCCAGTTTCTAAATATTAAAAATTTGAGAAAAATAGCATGATAACAAAACACAAATAATTAAATATCTATGAAAGATATAAATAAAATTAATTTTTTTTTTAAAAGTGTAAAAATTTGATTATTTAATCTACAGTCATGTAACTTCTTGCGTCATTTCTCTAATCATTGTCAAAAGAATATTTTCATAAAATGAATTAATATTTGCTTAAAAAAAAAACAAGTTTTAGTTTTGAGAAACAACCTGTTAGAAATTTTAGAAATACAAGATTGGACTTTTTACAAATAGGGTGATAAAATAATTGAACAAATTAGCAAGAGAAGTGGTGAAACGATTTTAAACAGATTTAAAAAAATAAATTTGAAAATTATTTTTTGTTAAGTAAAGATTCTTAAGTAGCCAGCGCGTAACTAGTCGTTGAGCTCATTTTAAAAATTATTAATTTTCATCATTGATCTTATCAATTTTATTATTAAATTACTTGTGATTTAAAAAATTGGTTGAATTTAAAAGACCTAAACGTGATCATTTGAAAGCGATGGAAAACAATTCTGTTTATTTTTGATCTCAAATTAGCATGCATACAATTACGTTTCCCAAAGCAACAGATTTTAATTTATTAAAATCTCATTTACTCTATTTATACAAGATAGCAAAATACTTAATTTGTTGATAAAGTTTGCTATTAAATAACAGAAAAGATCATTGATAAGTTGATTTTTAGAATTAATTAATTTTATCTGAACATAAAAAAATGGCCTTGATTTTATTCATTTAAAATGGTTCGATTTTATGAATTTTATTGATGCAAAATTATCCTACCTAATTTAATTATATTCGAATATTTTCTATATATTTTGAAGAGTTGTTTGAAATATTTTCTAATAAAAACTAATTTGAAAATATTTGAAATTTTTTTCTCTTAAAGAGCAGCTTAATACTTGTTAGAATTAAAATTATGACTAATTAAATATCAAGGTAAAATAAATTTAAAAAACTCTTGATAGTTCTTAGATTAATAAATTGAGTATGCTTAATTATATTTCCGCTTAGTTCTAATATCAAAACGACAAAAAGTATTAGTGACCAAATCAACAAAAGACTCGATTATTTTAAAAATAAAATAAAAACAAATTTAAAAAAACTAATACTAAGGTTTATTAAAGTAGTAAAAAGCCCTATTTGGTTTTAAAAATAAAAAAAAGTAGTAAAAAAGCTTGCGATAGAAGTATTTACCATTTCTAAATAAAACAGATTATAAACCTAAAATTATGAGGTGAAGAAATTAGGTTTACATAATAATATCAATTATTAGCTAACCATAGAGTTGTGTAATTATACAAAAAAAAATATGATATAAATCATTCGCTATTTTTCAAACCTTTACAATGCCAATATGCTCTATAAATAACATAGAAAAAAAAATATACATCACCGCTTGATTGTATGTTTATTTGTATTCGATTCTTTGTTTTGGTTTTTTAAATAGCATTAGCTTAGAAAAGTTAGATTAGTTTTTCCTATTTTGACATTCGGACTGATTTAAATGAGTAAAATTTTATCTAAGAAACTATTAACTCAGACTAAATCTTAGAACAAAGATTGAAAATATTAAAATTTATCTAATTAAAAAAGCAATTGATATAAACTGTTTAGTAGCTCATATTGAAAAAAAGTGCTTAATAAGCAGTTTCAAATTAATTAAAAAATTCGTCCATAAATTTTATTTTTTATATCTCAAACAGAAAAAAAATATCTAATTTCATTTGGTAAAAAAGCTTATCACTTTGTTTCAAAATCACGAAACATAGTCATGTAATTACTTTAAATACGTTAACAGTCAGCCTACTACTTGAACAAATGTCTACATAATAGTTCAGGCGCAGAAACATGTTTAATAAATTGTAAATTTCAAGTCTCTCTTCAGACATATTTTATAGATAAAAATGTTGATTTATTAAATTATTAAGTATGAAATTTATGAAAGTACTTGACTTTAAGATTCAAATAGCTGTGATATATTCATATTTAAATGATTGACACCGTATTTTGTCTCTTGTGTCTCAGAAATGATTATGTAATTGCAGTCTATAAATTTATTTAGGTATATTTATAAAGATAGACTTTTTAATGGTTTCTCAAATTTGTAAATAAATCATAATTTATATTACTAATATTTTTAGTTTAAATAGATGAAGATTAACTCTTGAATTAGAATAAATATTAATTTTAAATTTTTTAATTATTTCAAATCTGACTTGTTCTAAAGACAAAAATTAAAACCAACTAACATGAATTGATTGTTTAAGATAAAATCCTCCAAATCTAAAATAAATGAAAATAAAATTGATTTACAATAAAATTCTTGAAAAAATTAAAAAGAAAATATAGAGAAAAAAATTCAGCATAGTAAATAAAATATAATTATTAAAGAGTTTCATCGAATTTATAAGTTTTCTAATTATTAAAATATTCTAATAAAAATTTTTAGTTATTTTTTTTTATAATGAAGCAAAAAAAAAATTTTAAAATTTGTAAGAATAAATTTACATTGTATTTTATAACTAGAATATTAATGAAATGTAAATTATGATTTTAACAGACAACAAGAAAAATTAATATAAGAAAACTAAAAAACTATTTTTTTATTAAATAAAAAATTTAATCTTAAATTTGGAGCAAAAAATATTAAAATTTGGAAAATTTTATATTAAATTGAGAAGGTTATCTCATTTTTTTAAGCGTTTTAAGGACACAAAATCATATATTTTTATAACTAATTAAACTTTAGAAAAAAAATTTACTTATAAAATAAAAAATCATTTCTAAACCCTAAATTTAAAAATAAAAATGATCAATTTTACTTTTTAAAATAAATGTTTCTGATTATCTGACGCTACTTTTTCAATCGATTAATTGAAAATGAACTCACTAAGAAGATGATGATTGAGCTAGCAAAACAACCGATTCCAAACGACTTCATTTGCGAAATACTGGAACTCACCCGAGAATTGGAAGAGGAAAATATGTCACTACAGGACAAATGCAAACTTGTTAAGCTACTGAACACTACTGAATACCGTTCAAATAAAAAAAAACGATGTCAAAGTCCAAAAGCTCAGAGATATATATAAGACAGGGAGAAAAGATAACATATCGGGCTTAATATTCCAGATTTGTAGATTTGATGTAGCTTAGTTTTCATATCCGACAGTTTCTTATCAATTAAAAGTCAAACATTTTTTAGGAATGATTTTTTAACGTAGACTAATTGTATTTTATCATTGAATATCTAAAATTGTAAATATAAACTATGGCACTTTTTTTTAATTTTTTTGGTACCATTTACACACAATTTTGTAATTTTTATATTTTTTATACAAAACACAGTGCCCCTTATTTGACGGGTCACTGAGCAAGTGGTCGGCGATCGGCCTTAGCTTAGAATTAATAAATAAATTATTATGCTGAACGCACATGCTATAAATTTATTTTTACTTGTTTAGAAGTAAAGTACTCAAGGAACACCTTTAATTTAAAAATATTTTACAACATCTTTTTATCTTGCTAAATTCATTTTAATAATAAAAAGTACCATTAACATTAATTATTTTTTTTTTCAATTAAATTTTAGTTATATAATAAATCTGATCTTGAAATTTAAACACTGATTAAGATTCTGTTAAGAAAATAATTTTAATTAATTTTTTTGATTAGAAAGAAGCCAAAATTAATGTGATAATATCACAATCTTAAGTAATAAACAAAAAAAGAAAGCTGATCCTTCTTACTTAAGTCTTTTTTGTGCACAGGTTTAAAGTAAACGCATCATTTTATTGTAAAATAAATCAAAATAGTGCTCTAAAAAAGCTTCTTAAATAGAAAAAGTTTTTGTCTATAAACGAAAAACAGAAAGAATGATTACTGTTATCTTTGACTATGTTTATTGTAGATAGTTTAGAATATTATGAAAAATTATATAGAACATTTTTCATTCAAGAAAGTAATTACGTGACTCGCAATTCATTAAAAAATTATTTATTTACATATTGACTCTATTCAGTTGAACAACAAACTAATTTTTCTAGTCTTGTTTGATTAATAGAATAAAAATTTCAAGATAAAAATTAATTATTTTTTTCTTGAAACAAAGCTTTTTTTATTATTTTTATCAAAAATAAAATTACTTGTCTAGAAATGAATTTAAATCGTTGTTGATGAAATTAGCGAGTTTTGGTCGAAAATCGCTAATTTGAAAAAAAATTTTTTAATTGAAAATATATGTAGCATTTATATATACTAAGAAAATTTTGGATTAACTAAAGATTATATTTTTTTCTAATTAGAAATGTATGACAAACTGCTAAATAAATATTTTTATTACATGCAAGAAAAAAAAAGCACATGATCATACCTAAAAATATAAAAATTCAATTAATTTAAATAATAAAAGACAAAAAAAAACTGATACTTCTTTTATTAAATTCAAGTTTATAACTTAGAAAATAAAGTATAAAGTTACTTGTTTTTTTTTTCTCAAAAACTTAATCTAAAATCAAACAGACCATTTAAAAAATGTTGATTTTTTTTTTTATGGTACCATGCAAAAATAAAAAATTAAATATTCACATGTCTGATTTGCGCTTAATTTATTTTCATGAGCCGATAAACCTACATTTATTTTCTTACAAATCTAATAAATTGTTTTTATAAACATTTAAATAAAAAAATTCTTGTTTTTTAGAACAAGAAAATCCTGAATTTTTACTTTTTTGAAAAACAATATTTAAAACATTTAAATATAAAAAATGTCAAGCAAACTTAATTGAGATTTAATTACACTTATTCAAATAAAAAAAATTTTCTTTCTAAAATAAAACAATAAAAATTTATTGAAATTTATACCACTAAAATTTCCTTTTCTAAGTTCAAAATTAAAACAGAATTTAAATTTAGCAAAAAAATAATCTCAGATAATATTTAATTTAAGTAATTTTTTATTATAACTATTTTGCCATCGCGACAAGTCCCAACAACTTTTCCAAAAAAAAAGAATTTTAATTAAAATTTTAAAATATTATTTAAAAATAATCTTTGTCATCAAGTCATTGTAAGTGCCATAAAAGTGAAAAGGTTCGAAACTTACAAGAAATTTAATACTAAGTTTAATGAATATACATATATGTGGCTTAGCCCAAATAAAGCATTCTACTTTTAGTCAAAATTTCTCTTTTATAAAATCTTAATCTAGGATTAAGATTTTCTATTTAAATTACATAGGTTTTGGTTTATCTCTTAAAGGTTAGATTGTCTGGTTAGCAATCTCCACATCGATATGTTTTTCAAATTTCTAACTTAAGCATTGTTCTCAGCAAGGCATAAATTTAAAAAATTTATTTTTTTTAAGAGTTAACCTTTACAGCTTGGAGGCTTATTTTAAGACAAAAAAAGAAGAGATTAATTTAAAATTAACCCTGATTTAAATAGAGTATTTGCCCATAGCTAGTCTAAAATAAATTGACCTAAACACGCTCAGAAAATGAAAAAAAATTTTACTTTGCTCAAGTGATTCGGAAGCTGGGAAAACATGAATAAATTTAAAAGAAACTAGATTAAATCTGGTCAATCTATAAGTATGTTGATATTTTAATTAATTTTCTGTTATTAACCTACTTTAATTATTTGAACAAATATTTAATTTAGATAATTAATAGTTACATCGTAATCTGTTTTTAATAATGAAATAAAAAAAAAAAAACTAAAAATATATACTTAATAATTATAGAATTTTATAACAATTGTTTTTGAAGTTAAATATAATTGATGTCTGTTAGTATCTGAAAAATAAACAGAAAGAATCATTAGAAAGAAATTATTTTGCTCAGTAGAAATTATGAATAATCATAGCAAACTTAAAGATTCTAGCTAGCTATTACTTTTGAAAAAAAAAAGAACTTTTTAATATTTTTATTAATTAAATTTTGGCTAGTCTGAATCGATTATTTTTTAAATATTTTAATATTTAAGACTTTGATGAGACACATTATTTGTCTTTAAAACAATTTTTTATTTTTTTTTTCACAAATAAAACTATAAAAAATTTTAAAAAAGGTAATAAAACTATGCTGATAAGTAATAAATTCTGTAATTTTGTCAATATTTAGATATAAAAGTCTTTGTATTTTATGTAAATTGACTTTTTTTTCAAAAATTAAAAAAAAGCAAAATAAAATAAATATATTTATTTTTGAAATAATTGATCTTTAATAGAAGATTCAAAAAACTAATAATTTTGTTTTTTCAAGCAGAAGAATTTCCATTAGTAAAATATTAAAATAAAAAGCTTTATGAACTAATATCTAATGACAGTATTTTTTTAAAAAACTTTCTTTCTTTCAAATCCATTTTAAATAAAATTTTTACTTAGTTTCTTTGCTAATTTTTTAAAATAAAAACTTTGCTTTGTCATGAATCAAATTATGAAAATTATTAAATATATAAAGAATTATAAAAAAAAATAGAATTTCCATTATAAAAGATTAATTAAATTAGGCAAATAATTTAAATAAAATTTTACTTTAAGAGAGTTTTAAAGTTTTTCTAGAATTAAAAGGAAGGAAAAATAAAAAGCAGTTTTAAATTTTAAATTTTATTCTAGCTTCACTCTAGCTTTTTTAATCTTATTCACAAATTTGAAAATTAGCATTGAATTTATTTTATAAAAATAAGTTGCTTTTTTTAAAATTGAGTAATGACTGCTATGATAGCTAATTTGATTGAATATTTCTTTATGTCTTACTGCCATTTTTAATTAAAACAATAAAATACAACTATTTTTTTTAAACTAATTTGTATTTAAAAAAATAGAAAATTTTTATTTTTTGAATTAATAATTATTTGAAATTTCTTCAATTAGTTTATTTTTCGGTCGAATTTTTCCCAAATTTTTGTCAACAAATTCTTTTTGCTTGATAAACTCGCTGTTTTCGATGTTGAACTTTTCTTTCACTTGATCTAGATAAATCCTGATGTTCTCACGTTCTTTGACATTAAAAACCGACTGTTTGTTTGCTTCTATCCATTTGAAATAGAATTCTAGCTTTTTCAAGAACATTTTGAAGTCTTTGTGCAAAAATTTGGACTCGATTGTTGACTCAATTTTATTCGTTTTGCTCTCTGATTTAATAATACTGACTCGAGTTACGATATTTTCATTTTTTTGATCATTTTTTTTTCTCCCCAAATGAAAAACATTGGTTAAATTGTTTGGATCTTTTTCTTTTTTTATTTTGAGAACTAAACTATATAAATCATATAAGTGAGATATAATTTTTAGCACAATTTTTGGTCTTTGTTGCACAAAATTTAATTCCTCAATTAAATTGACAAAAAATTCCTTATTTGTGTATGGTTTTAGGAAGTAAGATTGATCGCCGGCCAAAATTGTTATCAATGCTTCCAACTGCTGCTTAATATCATGTTCTTTTGGAACCAATTTGTCTATAAGATGATCGATTTCAAGATAACTGTTGCAAACTTCTTTCAAAAAGATGAAATCTAATTTTTCATCATCTTTAAAATCGTCTAAAGTTAATTGATATGTGTAAAGGCAAATTTGATAGATAAAAATTTTTTTTAAAATTTCATTATACAAAAAAGGATTTGATTTTATAACAGAAATAGATTTTGAATTATCCACCAGTCTTGAATTAAAAGAAAAACAATCATTTTCTTTTTCACTATCAATTTCGATTATCATTGAACATGTTTGATATTTATCAGATTTCCACCAAGGTTTCCAATTTAAGATTTCTGAAAGATATTGTTTCACAAGATCATCTTCTTTAGGTAAAGATACAGTCTCATCTTTTGGATTCTCTTTGATCGAAAAATCATCATCCTCCGTCATTTTTTTAGCCTCTTTTTTTAAGATATTTATTATTTTGGCCCTTGACTCGTCGTCTTTTAAACTCATATTCTCTAATTCGGCCATGACTTGTTCTCGATAAAACGATTCGGAGCATTCACCATGTTTTTCCAGATTTTTGTAGCATGCTGCAGAGCAATATGGCAGATTGCATCTTGGACAAAGATATCCAGCAGCATTAAACCCACATATTGCACAAATTTTTGACATGACTTTGTTAAAACTAATAATTTATGCTTTTCATTTATTTATATCTAAAATTTCAAAATGTTGAATTAAAATTAAGTTTACAAAATTTATTGTGATATCTGCTGAATTTCAAATTAACTTAAAATTATATTTAATAATTAAAGCTATGGTAGTTCACCACGAAATTAACACTGTTTCATTGTTTTTGCCAGACCTTTGCCTAAAATCTTTATTCCTTTTAGATAAATGATTCAAAAAGTTTCACTTTGATAGAAGTTGACAAAAAATCTTCTAATGCTAAACAATTTCTTATTTATTACCATCATAAATCTCAAAACTTATCAGCCAAAAGTAACCAAGTAGTCTAAAATTTATCTAAAAGGTTTAGTTAAACTAAACTTGACCGTAGAATATTAACTATTATTATTATTAGAAATAGAAATAGGGTGATTTATTGTCTCCATTTCTTCTTCAAAATAATTATCAATGTTATCATTATTCTCATAATCATTATCATTATCATCAGATACTTCCGATTGAGTATCGTCCGCATTTCTTAAAAATTTTGAGCTTCTAAGGTAGCTTTTCTTCGGGACATGGTTCAAAAATTTATTTTTTATTAAACGAATTAATTGAAATTGAGTACATTTTGGATTTAAAAGCAAAATTAGCCATGTAATTAATTTATTTTAAAAAAAATAGACATTATTTTTGAAGAGTCCACAAACCCCTCTTCGGGTTTAGCGTATAAATTTTTTTTTAGCATGAAAATAAAATTATTTTGCAAAATTATTTTTTTGACTTTAGTTTTGATGAAAAAAAGAATTTTCAAAAAAGATTAAATTTGTGCAACAACAAGCAATAGAAGTACCAGAAAAGGGTCGAAAAAAACCCTCCGGTTTTTGAATGTTAAACACTCCAAAATATAGACTTTATTAATCAAAATTCTTATTTTTCAAAATATGGAATGAATGGTATTAATATTGTATCATACCTAGCCTAATCGGTTACATAGTTGATAAAGAATAATTTTTATTCTTTATTCATCTTTCAATTCACCTTGTCCAAAATTTGTAAGCTTGTATTTTTGAAACACTCTATCAGATCTCTTCTTAGTCTTTCTGTATGCATATCTATTAATCATAGTCCCTTCACTCTTTTACTGAAGCAGCAAATTTTTAAAGCCATAACCACAGACTTTTTCTTTGTTTATTGGCTTAAGAAAAGCATTTTATCTGAAAGATTCAAATTTATTAATACTAAAAGTATAAAAATAAAGACTGATAGTATTTTTGAAAAAAAAGCATGAAAAAATTTAACCTAATTTATATATGAATATATTTAAGCCTAAAAAATCTAAAATAATTAATTATTTCAAGAATTGGCTTAAATATATAATAAATATATAATGTGGGTGCAGGTTTCTTTGAGGGATAGTGGCGTCGGTTAGTTTGGACGTCACAGGGATTTCGATAAGTTAAAAAATTTAATGCAACAAAATTGTGATAAAAAAAGCTTTCTTTTCTCATCTTGGTAAAGCTTTCGATATTGCACTTTGAATTTATTCAATTTTAGGAAGCAACTTTCTCTGTGATGATTTTGAAATTTCAAGTAGGTAAATCCTCGTATCTTTTAAATGGATTTTTCAAATAAATATATCTTTTTTGAATTATGTAGATTTTAAAATTTTGGCTTGTCAAATTCATGACCAGATGGTCACACTTTTTACTTCAAAAATTCGAAAAATTAACTTTATGATTAATTGGTCTCAAAATTTTTCAATAAAAATTATAAAATAAATTTTGTGAACAAAATTTTCACTCTGAAATTTTTTTTTCTGGTCACATGATTGAATACAAATTTTGAATGTGAA
>PJRA01000011.1:2203383-2217197 GCA_016987375.1 Brachionus koreanus | reverse complement strand
AGTAATGGTGAAAACCATTTTGAAAACTTTTGAGGAATTTATCGCTAAAAATAAGCTGATGTCTTCAAAGAAAAACCGTTTCAGTTAAATATGACGCTGGTAAATCAAAATCAAAATTAATTCACTTAAATAGTTTAGTTTTTCTTATTTAATTTTGCTTACAATAAAAATATTACCTCTCCGAATTAATAAATTAATTTCATTCTAAAAGATTTCATCATTTTAAAAATTATTTAACTTAAATATTAAAAATTTTATAAGATCATTTGATCAACTATTTATTTTATATAAAATTCCAAAACAAATTAAAAAAAAAATTCTTGAAAAAAAATTTTTTCCTCAAAAAACCAAAGTTTCAATAGATCAAATGAAACCTTCTAATTTTTTATTTCACTTTATTTACACTAAAAATACCTAACATCAATAATCAATAGATTTAGCCTTAAAATGAATAACTAAGCTGTCTCATTGAGTTTTCGGACCAAGGTATGCGGAAAAATTCATTAGACAGTGGTTGGCAATGGGACGACTCAAAATTTAGTAAATACTTGTCTGCTAGATAAACAGCCATTGCCAATTTAATTTCTTTTCTTGCTTCATTTTCTTTGCCAAAATAGACTGGATACTTTTTGGGTCCATTCATTTCACTTGCATAACTTCTCAATATTGACTCACACAATTGAATATTTTCTGTTGTATAGGAACTAAAAACTTTGGTTCTTTCTAAATCATTTTTTGCACTGAGCCAAGTGCGAATATACGGAATGGTATCCTTGTCAACTATACTCGGGTATCTGGTCATCAGGGTACTTATAAGCAAATCGTTTCCTCTATTAGTCGCTGCTACTCTTGGTCTAAAAGAACAAACTTAATAAATTTTAAACACAAAAATTAAAATTTACATGATTGAAATTATTTCGTCTTGAGTTCTTCGTATGAATGTAACAGGCCCATGATATTTGCTTATCAATTCAGCCACATTCAAGTTCAAATTATGCTCTATTGTGTATTTGACAAATTTGCTTGCAAATTTTGGCATCTGTTGTTGAGCCAAAGGTGTAATAGTGTCGAAACAAGCGTCCATTATGACTGCTTTTACGTCTGGATAATGATTGGTAAGCCATGAGACTGCAAATCCGCCAATACTCCATGAAAATAGGATTATGTTCTCTTGTTTAAAGCCTAAACTGAATGCATACTGCATTACCGCATCTGACGCAGCTGTTAGTTGCTTCGGATATGGCAGACCCTAAAATGTTGAATTAAATTTAAAAAATTTTCATTTTTTTTTTTATAAAAAAATACCGTGCTTTGGCCGAATCCAGGATAATTCCAGCCTAGTGCAGAGTATCCATTCTCAATAGGAATCTGGAAACAGCCTACTTCGTAAAACGAAGCATTTCCATCACAGCATAAGACCAGATATTTTCCATTAGAGCCCAAATTGTTGTTCGTTAAAGTGGCAATATTTGAAAAATTTTCCCTATTGCGCTGATCTACGAACAAAGTGTCTATTTTATTTTGGCAATTATCTGCTGTTTGAATAACAGCTCTTTTGGCTTTTTTAAATTCGATTAGTTTGGCTCTTCCTTCCAATAAAGCATTCCCTATCAAATTTTGAATCATCACGCCAGGGTACATCATTCTTAATCCAAATGTCTCGACACAAATTATGCTCAAAACTCGCCACAGTGGATACTTTATTTTAGAAAGAAAACTTTCATTCAAAGTTCTTTGTACCTTGTTTTTACTGAACCAAAAAAAATGATAAAGAAAAATATAAAAAAATGTTTTTGTTTTACAAAAGAGGAGGCCTAGATGTGGATATAAAGTCTGGATTCCAATTCTTCATCTCAAAGTCATATTTTGATAAGAATTTCTAAATAATGATAAAGAAAATTTATACATTTTTTTTGTACTGATAAAACTGACTTGTTTTTCGGCTGAATTTTTTTTCTGGTTGATATCAGTGTACTGCTTGATGAATTCTAAGTAGAGTGGATCACGACTTCTGCCCAAGCCTCGACTCACAAAGGTTGAAACTATAACAAAGCCGAATAGACATGCCAGCTTGGCCAAAGAGCACAAACCGTCAAGGCTAAAATAGTTATTTTTGTATGCATAAGCCAAAATTAACGGAGATCCCCATTTGCAGAACACATACAATCCTCGAAACTAGATTGAACTCATAATTAGAATATTATCAATATTTCAATTTTAATTTAAGTACTAGAGATAGAAGAGAATTTGAATAGTATTCCAAATTGCCGGGAATATAATACCGACCCCTTGAAGAATCATCTTGGCTAAATATCCGGTATAATTGTGGTCCATAAACACTTTTGATCATGTAAATAAACATTGTGTTTACGATTTTCGTTACAGAAGGGGTTGAAATTTATTTAGCCTTGTTGAAAATAGAAAATAAATTTTTTGTTTCTAAATTAATAATTCAAGAAACTAAGAAGATATTTGCATTTGAGTTTTTGCATGAAATTTAATTATGCATTTTGTTTATAAATTCAAAGCTAACAAAAATGCTTAATTGTTAAGCTATATTTTATTAAACATGATTTGTTTTTAAACTTTTAAATAGAATTAAAAACTCAGGTCAGTTTATTTAAAGTAGCTCTGCTGGGTCAAATTATTAGATAAAAGATTTTAAAAAAAAAGTTTTTTTTTCTTCTGTTTTGAAAAAGAAGAGTATTATTTTTCTTAGTTTCCAGTATTGTTCCTATTTGGAGCTAAGACAGATAAATTAAAGAAATAAAAATTAAATATTTATATTTAGCTTTTTTACTATATTCTATACATCAAATGGCATTGTGAATTTTGAAACAAAAAACAAAATCAAAAATTTCAAATTAAAATAAATTTTTTTCTAAGGGTCAAAAATTCGTTTTGTAAAATATATGTACTGATACAAGTTTTGTATCATCCAAATTTAATTTTAATAATTTTCTAATTCATCTACTGTGTTGAATAATAGCAAAGTTTATACACAGACTAAATTTGGGTGATACAAAACTTGTATCAGTTCATACATTTTTACAAAACGAATTTTTGATTTTTTGAGAAAAAATTTTTTTTTTATTTTAAATTTTTGATTTTGTTTTTTGTTTCAAAATTCACAATGCCCATCAAATGATAGCAACTTGACAATTATAAGCAAAACTTTTGATATATTGAATTTCATTTACTTAAATCTATTAAGATATTCAGTCTTCAAGATGGCTTATCTAAATAAACCCTTGGTCTTTTAATTACTTAGCAAAATTGAATTATTTTTAAATGGCAATATAAAAATAACAAAAAATTATAATTTTTGAAATTTTCAGCCAAATTGAACATAAGGACAAAAGTTCGATCATCAAAAGATTTCTTCTATTCGAAAATTTATCAATCCAAAAAAGTAATTAAATTAAAATAAACTTATTGCTGCTTTTTTTCTTATATTAGAAAAAATAAAATGTTTGTTTTACATGATACATGATTCATAAATTTTCTTTTAACACTCAAAGGACCGGTGACAATTTGAAACTTTTTTATACTCATTTATCTTATAAAGAATAAATTATATCAACCAAAAAATTTCTGAATCTGCTACTATAAATAAATATTTTATGGAAATCTGATGAGTGAATTGTAGAATTGTATGCTCTAAACAGAATTCAAAATGATAAGTCTAACTCTTTGTTAGTCTGATTCTAAAAAGTTTTATAAAAAGATAGCTTTAAATGAAAATTTTTAAATTTTGATTATTGGAAAAAAAATGTTAATCAACATCAGCAGTAACTTGTGAAATATGTCTAGTGGAAGATGAAAATGAGCTTAAAGTAAGAAGTTTACAAGATTGGTTTAAAAAACTCAAAAGTGGTGATACGAGCCTTCAAAGGAAGAAAGGGTCAGGTAGACCAGGAATTTTTGATCAGAATGTTCTGGGTACGGTTGTTGAGAGCAGCCACAAGCTTCATCAAATGACCTTTACACACCACAATCGACGATATCTCGTCACCTTAATTTGATTTACAAAGCTGATAATTTAATTAACAGACGTTGCGGAGCTGTTCCGCATGTTTTGACAGATTTAGTTAGATATTCAACGGTGCATTGAAATTTGTAGAAAACATCTTAAAAATTCTTCTAGTTGAAAGGCTTTTCAAAGGGATCATTACTTGTGATGAAAAGTGGATCTATTTTTGAAATTATGATAACAGAAATCAATGGTTTGGCCCATCTTAGCCAGTTCAGTCAGTCGTGAAAAGACGCTATGAACATAAGATGATGTTTTCTTTTTGATGAAATTTCCAAGTGGAAATACATTTTGAGCCATAAATGCAGAACCGTATTGAGAACAATTAGAGCAAATGTATGCTTCACTTCAAGAAAAATATCTTTCTTTGGTCAACCAAAATATATTTTCCAGCAGCAAATTTATTATTTTACAAAAAACAAACGAGTCTAGATTAAACGAGTCAAATGACTCGTTTGGAAAATTTTTAAATCCTCGTATCTTTTGAATGGATTTTTCAAATAAATATGTCTTTTTTGAATTATGTAGATTTTAAAATTTTCTTTAAAAATGATATTACTTTATAAAATTATTATAGTTTTTTATTAAATATTTTTGAATTAAAAAAACTTGAAAAAATGCTTGGTGCTTCTAGTGTTAATGTCTAAAAGGGATGCAAAAAAAAATTTCTTACTACTATGCCTAGATTCAAATAAAAACCTTACAAAAAGTTTCCATTGTAAAATAAATTTTTAGAGACTTTGTGAATTAGAAATAAAGTGCGAAATACTCTTGGTAAAAAGTAATTTTGATTATTTTACGTGTTAAATATGAGAAGCCTTATTGAAAAAATAGTACATTTGAGTTAGCTTGAATCAAATAAATTTTTCAAAGGGCTTCAAGCCAAATTCAGCACTTTACTTCTCGGAATTATGAAAATAATTAAATTTCTTTATTAAATAAAAATTCTAATTATGCCTCTAAATATTTCTATTAACAATTAAAATTATTTTTTTCATATCACGTGACTAATAGCTTGTGTCAGTGCACATATCTATAGGTTTATGTAATAACAAATATTTAAGTACTTAGAAATATTTTTCAGTAAACTGTTAAAAAAAATGAGCATTTACGAAATTTTAAGTCCTTATGTGGATCTTTGGTTTGATCCAGTGTTTTCAAATTTCCTAATCGCCTGTGGAATACTCTCACTAATCTGCTGGCTAGCCACAGTAATCACTGATAACTATTCTCAAGTTGACAGACTATGGTCCATCATTCCAGCTGTCTATGCATGGTTTTTTGTTTACTTCGGATATCAGTCAAATCCTGAACGATGCACCCGAAGTATCATAATGGCTATATTAGTGACTCTTTGGGGCGCTAGACTTACTTTTAATTTTTGGCGAAAAGACGGATATAACCTTAAAACCGAGGACTACAGATGGATTTATGTGAGGAAAATGTTTTTCTACCCTGAATACAAAATACCCTATCATATATTCAATTTTGTTTTCACTGCTGTTCTACAAAATATTCTTCTAATGTTTTTGGTGGTGCCGGTATGGTTTGTTCAAACAAACGCCAATGTTCAAAGTAATCTTAACGAATTTGACTATTTGAACATGGGTTTGTTTTTGGGCTTTTTGCTAATTGAAACTATAGCTGATCAGCAGCAATGGAACTATCAGACAAAAAAATATGACTGGAAAGACAACAAAGAAAAAAGTAAAACAAAATATTCACAGAGTGAGATCGAAGAGTTTAAGCGGGGATTTTTGATCAAAGGCTTGTTTAAATACTCTAGACATCCAAATTTCTGGGCTGAGCAATCCATATGGTGGGTTGTCTACTCGTTTACTCTATCCTCTCAATTGGCATTTTTAAAGACAAACTTTTCAATCGAAACTCTATTTAATTATACATGTTTTGGTACTGTGTTCTTGACCAGCTTGTTTCAAGGGTCGACTATTTTGACCGAATGGATTACAGCCAAAAAGTATCCTGAATACAAAGATTATTCAGCTCGTGTAAGCCGATTTATTCCGTGGTTCACAACCTATGAGCCAAGCAAGACAAAATAATACTCAATATAATCTACATTTTTGAGAATTCTTTTTAGTTTAGACTTGGTTTATTATAAAGCAGAGTATTCAATCAGATAAAATTTTAATTAATAAAGCTTAAATTAATATTTTAAATATTTATAAAACTCAATAATTTATCAATCGCTTACAAAATGAAATCTTTAATTTTATTTTAAATAACTAAATATAAAGCTTAAAGATTTTTTATTTTTTGTATTTTCAACACATGGACATAACATGTTGCAAACAGTTTTCTTTTCAATTTTTTTTAAATTGCCTGTTATTATTAGATGATTTCGAATAACAACTAATAGCAATCTATGAAATGAAGTTTTTTATGAAAAATTTGATAAAAAGGAACTATGTAAATATTTCGAATGCAACTGATACATTCAAATCCTAGTATAGTTTAAAATTTCAAGTTTTTTTAGTAAAAAAATTACTTTTTAGTAATTAGTATTTTTTATAAAAATTTAAAAAAAAAAACAAATGTGGCAATTCTTATTTTTTGTTGTTGTTCTTGAAATTTTTTGGGTAAACTTTTAAACAAAAACATAAAACGTCTTATTTAAATAAAAAGGTTGATTTTATATTTTAGCTTCAATTTGAATGTAAATTTTTTCTATTAAATTTTGAAAAAAAAATTTTTAAATAAAGTTTGTTCATAATAATTATTTCAGGAAGTAATCTAATATGTTGTAACTGCTTTATTAGAATAAAATTAAACTGTTTAGATTAAATTACACAAACTAACAGGTCACTCTGCTAGTTAAACAAAATTTGAAAACCAAATAAAAGAATAGTAGATATTTTTTATTTCTTTTTTTTTTAAATTTCAATTTATATAAATTTTTGAATATAAAAATATCTTAAATTAAGGTGTTAATTCTGTACTAATAGAATATTTTCTAAAGATTTAATAATTAAAATTTTTGCATGATTAAATTTCAATTTTGAAAGATTTTATTATTGAATTTTTATCTAGAATTATCAAGGTTTTGATTGCTTTTGAAAAATTTTAAATTTATCTAATTTTAAAAAATAATTAGCTAAGACAAATATTTGCTCAAATTAAAATTTAAATTATTTTAACACACATTGATCAAGCTCTTTGCTCAAGAAAAAAAAACTATATTTTTTTTAATATATTTAAAATAAATATAAATTAGATAAAATCTTATACAATTTTTTTGTTGAAAAAAATGCAAATTTTTAAACCTTTGACTAACATTTCTTCAATAATTTCCAAAAGTAACACATTAAATCAATTCAAAATATTAATATGGAAGAATATTTTACTTATGATAAGAAGTCCATTTGGTACTCTGATTGAGATTTTTCTTTCTCTTTTATTTGTATCATTTATTTTAATATTACGATCAAATGTTGAAATAATTTTTTTTTCTCCAATTTCAAATCCTACCTATGATATCATCGACTATTTTTACAAAGCGGCCTCACAGGACCTTGTTCTATTTTACCCGAATACACCCATCATACAAAATATTGTGAACCGGGCCTTCAGGGTTATCAAAAGTCAAAAATTTTGGCTCAGTTTATCTAGTAAGAGTTCACAAAAAAAATTTTAAATATTTGCGATAAAATTTTCAAGTTCAAGGCACTAATGAATCTCAATTGACAAATATGAATTATTATACTGCTAATAGACTTCTTGCTTTCATTCAATTTCCCACTGAATACGATATTAGCTTGCCTGATAAAGTTGAGTATACAATAACAACTAGAGAGTGAGATTAACTAAATTTTTCGAGTTTGTTTTAAATACTAATAAACTTTATTTTAGACAAAGCGATTTTGTGTATAATGTTGGCAATTTATTTTACCCCCAAAGAGAGTTTATGTTCGGAAAGTCTCCAGAACAACTTTGTCAAGGTAAATATGAATAGGAGAGCATTTTTTTATACTAATTTTATATTAACTCATTTTTCGTAAATTTTACTTTGAGTTCATTTCAAAAGTTTTTGTAAACTAGCATTGAAAATTAAATTTAAAAAATAAAATTCAATTATTAAACTGCAAATAAGTAGGAAAATGAAATATATTTTTCTTTGCTATCAATATTTTTGAAATAAAAGACTTAAAAATTAACCTTAAAAAAATGAGTTAATGCATCAAAAAATTTTAAAATTGATCTTATCAATGGATTGAGAAAATATTTTTTAAAAATGATTAATTTCTTAAGTTTAAATTGCATGTAATGTAAAGTGTGTTACATTAAAATTATTCTATTTAAATTAAAAATTAATTTTAACATCTAAAGATAAAATCTTTGAATCGAAATGATATAAGTTGTTTTGAAATTATATTTTTTTCAAAATTTCTTATTGTCAAATTATTGTTTTGGATTCACATTAAGCATTAAGCATTGTATAATAGGGGTGGGAAATTCAAACCGGTTTGTAGAACCGGTTTAAAAAAGACAAGTTCATAAAAATATGAAGCTGAAAAATTTTTTTTAAAAAACTTGGTATTAAAAAGCAAATTATCTGAGATCTGAGATCATAAGAATGAAAACTGTGTTAATAATAGCGTTCAATTTATAATTCATAGTTTCATTTTCAGATTCAGAATCATCAAGTGTAGGTTTTAAAATATTATGCTCAACTTTTAGATGATTTGATAGTACTCTTGTACTTGTCGATACAGCGTATTTTTTAAAGCAATTTTCAAAATCACAAATTATCGTTTTTTGTTCTAGATCCTTTTTCATAAATTTCCATACAAAACTTGTGTTGCGCCTGGTTTATCATGGTTTTTTATTTTTGATCCAGGGGACAAAACAAGAGCTGATTCACTTGTCATTAGTACAGACATTGTTTTTTTATTTTTTAGAATATTAGTTATAAAAAAAAAATTTTAAAATCAATATTTGTATAGAAATTTAAAAGTTATTAAAAAAAAATAAATTTTTTAAAATTATTTTCGAAAAAATTAAACTGAGACATTCAAATATGTCTGACAAAGAGAGACATCATCAGTCAAATAAATACAGTTAAATAATAAAAGATTAACTTTTTTTTTCATTAATATTCAATTATTTTTTTTTGGTAAATAAATTTAAAAGTTTTTTTTTTTAAATAATAATTTTTTATGTAAATTATAATTTTTTTAAAACAATTTTTTTTTGATAGTTTTCAAATATTAAAATTTTATTAATATTTAAAAATTTAAAAAAATCAATTTTTTCATGTTTATTGAAGACCGATTCTACAAGCCGGTTCCATTTTTTAACCGGCTTCCCATCCCTATGTACAATGTACAAAAATTTTTTAACAATTAGATTAATTTAAAAAAATGCTCTCAACTTTAATGCCAAAAATAGTTAATTTTTTTTAAAAAGATAACAATTATTTTCGTTTATATAACACATTCAATTCAATAAAATATGCACTTGATCTTAGTATAATACAAGAATTGACCAAGATTCCTATGAATAATCCAAGAAATGTTAGCTTTTAAAAATTATTTATTTTTATATTATTTATTTTTAAATAAAATTTAGGTTAAAATTGAACAAATTGGTTGTTCAAGTTATCTAAAAGATGAACTTAAGTCATCTTTTAGCTTTCTAATTCCTTTAGTGATTCAACTGGGTTTTATGATACCATTGATAAACACTATCGGACAAATTGTTCGAGAAAAGCAGACAAAAATGAACGAATACTTGAAAATAATGGGAGTCAAGTATTTTGTCTATAAACTGAGTTATTGTTTAAGACTTGGTCTTGTCTATTTGTTATTGAGTGTCATGGTTGCGTTATTTTGCTCTTTAGAATTAGAACCTAAAAGAAATGAAGAAATTTTAGCGAAAAAAATTCTTTTAAAGCATGTAAATATTTATATGATTTTTTTCTCAATGATGCTCTATTCGATACAATGTTCCGTGTTTGGTTTGTTTGTGTCTGTTTTTTTTACTAAACGTAAGGCTAATCAATCGAAAAAAAAATCTTAAAATTTGTTTTAGCTCTGGTTGCGAAATTGGTGGCAATTTTGATTTGGACTGTTTCAGGTGTTAATCTTTACAATGATTTAGACAATTATTTGAAATATTTTCTATGCATTTTCCCAAACATTGGCCTAATTTATTCGTTTCAAATTTTTTATCAGTTTGAAAGAAGTGGTAAGTAAAAAAAAATTTCAATTCAATTTTTTTAAATATATTTTGTAAATTATGATAGTTTATTCAAAAAAAAGTAAATTTATTTTTAATAAAGAAATAAAAAAAATTTTTTTTAAATGGTAAAAAAATTATTTTAACATGCGTTTTTTAAATCTGTTCAATAATTTATTTCTTAAAATAAGTTTATATCTAAAATTCAATAATTTAACAAGTTCTATTTTTTCCATTCTAGATTTTTTTTCTAATAGAATATGAAAAAAAAACTTTAAGACTTACGTTCTTATGAACAGCTTGTATTTCATATTTATTAGTTTTTTTTTATGGTGAACCATTTTCTGTCTTTTTATTTTGTATTCAAATTTTTTTGTGACTTAATTTAAGTGCACCAATCTTATAGTATTCCATTAAAGCGTTAAATGTCATATTAATGTCAAAGTTTTCAGTGTCAGATGAACCTGAATCGTCAAAATCCTTGAAGTCACTCTTGGTAAAGAGCACTTTCATGGCCAACTTTTCTGTCGGTTGAGTTATTAACAAATATTCTCAATGAAGTACAACATGCAGCTTATTTTTATACTGTATATTTACTTTATTATTGTAGACAGCTTACTATTGCAGCTCATTATTTACCTTGTTGAGATCCAATTTAAACTTCGTATGTTCTATCTGGATCGTTGGGTATAACCAGTTCTAGTAAGTTGCTGTTAATGGTGGGGTCATTTACGTGCTAAACAAAGAAATTATCCTTAAGCATAATGATAAAAATGGAACTCACAACACCAGCATCACTATTTCCTAGTTCTACCACTTAATGCTTGGAAGTTAAAACTGTTTTTATTTACAAATAAATTCTTATAAAATTTGTTTTTTGAAAAAAAATAATTAGTAAATTTAAAAATATTTACTTGTAAAAGTACAATTA
Source organism: Brachionus koreanus (assembly GCA_016987375.1). Taxonomy (NCBI): domain Eukaryota; kingdom Metazoa; phylum Rotifera; class Eurotatoria; order Ploima; family Brachionidae; genus Brachionus; species Brachionus koreanus. Next base: position 2,206,035 of record PJRA01000011.1, on the reverse strand, counting down.
AAAAACGTATTAAAAAACGTATTAAAAAAGTGTTGAAAAAAAATTAACCATTTTTTAAAAATTGTCAAAGTATATTCATTTTAATTATTTTAAGTAAACTTGAATTTTAAAATTAAATTTAAAATATTTTTAATTTTCAAAGAAAAAGATTTAGCTAATATATTTTCGGGACTTTATGATACAAATTTTAATATTGGTTATGTTTATATTTCAATGATAATTTGGACTTTGCTGCTTATCCCGTTCATGTGGTATTTTGAAAAAATAGTTCCATCACAATTCGGTGTTTCAAAGCCATTTTATTTCATATTCAAATCATCATATTGGCTGAACCTATTTGGATTTAATAAACAGGATAAATTTTCAAAAAATTTAGTATTAGATAGTCTAGATTCTTCTGAATCTACTGTGATTTTTCGAAATGTTACCAAAGTAAGTAATTTTTTGCGATATGCTTAAAATTTCAAATTAAAAAAAAAAAATTTTATAAAAATAATACTAATTCTTTCTAAAGAAATTTAATCAAGGGTCCAAAAATAAAGCAGCAGTCAACAATTTAAATTTAGACTTGTATGAAAATGAAATAGTGTCACTTTTGGGTAATTAGGAAATAATTTTTTTGTAAAAATTAAAAAAATGATAAATTAAGGACACAATGGAGCTGGAAAGGTAATTTAATCTTATTCCCATTTAATAATTCTTATAAAAATTTAAAAAAAGACAACAACTCTCTTCATTTTATGCGGTAATTTAAAAAAAATTATTATTAACTTATATAGATTTAATTTTAAAGGAATAAATTCTCCAAATTCTGGTGAAGTATTCATTTGTAATCAAAATTTAAAAGATAGTGTGCAAAAAATTCGAAAATGCATTGGATTTTGTCCACAGAATCCAATACTTTATGAAGATTTAACTGTATTTGAACACTTAAAGCTCTCATGCACAGTAAACAAAAACAAAAACAAAATTGATGTATCTTTTGAATTGTGTTTTTATTAATATAATTTCAACTTATTTAAAAAAATTGTGTTTAATTTTAAAAATTTAAAAGTAACTGTACATTTTTCTATTTTTAACAGCCCATTGTAAATGATATCAAATATCAGATGATTTAATCTATTAATTTTTTAAAATCATTCTAAATTAAATTTTAAAAATTTTAAAAATTCGTGATTTTAACCAAAATTTAAATATTTAAAAATAGTTATTTTATTTAACAAGGCCAATGGTGCTGAACAAAAAACTAGTTTACTTTTTAAAATTTTATTTTTGAGTTAATAAATGTTGCACGGTTTATTGTTAAATAAAATGTCAAAAATTGTTGGTATAGCTTCAAGATAAAAACTCCCTAAACAAGACCTGAAGATGCCGTTATACTTAAAAAACTGATTAAAAGTTTAAAGTCAAATCTCTTTTTTACAGAACTAATAAGACTTGTAAAATATTTTTAATTAACACAAATTTTCATTCATGATTTTAATTAGAATTGTATTTAAAAAAACATATATTAAAGATACATGAATTTTGAGACTATTTTACCAGACCTTTTTTTTAAAAGATTAAAGAATATTGTCCAAGTGAAACTCTTTTTGAAATACAAAAAATAGCTCGAATTTTGAAACTAGAAGAATGTATTAATAAAAGAGCCAAGAGTTTATCAGGTGGTACTCGAAAACGCTTAAGCATAGCCATGGCATTAATCGGTGATCCTAAAGTAAAAAAAAAAAAAAACTTTTTTCGAAATATACAAAAAAAATAAATATTTTTTAGATAGTAATTTTGGATGAGCCTTCATCTGGTGTTGATCCAAAAAATAGAAGAAAATTATGGAACATTATAAAGAAATTTAAGCTCAATAAAACTATATTAATTTCGACTCATTACATGCAGGGTAAAATTTTTAAAATTGAAATTTTTTTTTCTAATTTAATTTAATCAACATGAATAGAAGCGGACAATTTGAGTGATAAAATTGGAATTTTGAATCAAGGAAATCTTAGATGTTTCGAAAGTCCAGAATATTTAAAAGAAAAATATTGCCACGGCTACAAATTGATGGTTAGAAAATCCAAAAATTTCAATGAAATTGTTTTTAAAAATATAATTGAGCTATTCGATGAAAATTATCTTATTGAAGCGAACAATCAAAATGAAATATCATTTTATATTAACAGCTCTTCCAATGACATATATGAATTTCTCAAAAATATTGAAGAAAACAATGTTTACATTGGCTACGAAAGTTATTCAATCAGTTCACCAAATTTAGATGAAGTTTTTTTGAGGTTTTATTATTATTTAACAAAATAGCTAAAGAATTTTCTTCTTTTTTTTAATAGAATGGGCAAATTGGAAAATGAGAACAAAAATATTTCAAGTTATCTTCAAACTGATATTGAAAATCATGAAATCTCAAAAAGTTTGTCAAAATATTTTTTATAATTTAGAATTAAAAATTCCATTTGATCCACTTTAATATCTATTTTTCTTAAGCTTAATTTTCTACTCCAAAATTTTATTCAATAAAATCTGCGTTTTAGCTTTAGGCACATGGCATTGTGAAATTTGAAACAAAAAACAAAAACAAAAATTTAAAATTAAAATAACTTTTTTTTCTAAGGGTCTAAAAATCGTTCTGCAAAAAGTATT
>PJRA01000011.1:2177785-2195960 GCA_016987375.1 Brachionus koreanus | reverse complement strand
AATAAATATATATATGATCCCCTGATCATTTGCATGATCGGGCAAGTTAACTTAACTTTTGTCCATTTACTTATGCATCACCCGTTATTTTTATGTCATGATCCATAAAAAAAATTCTAAAAAATATGAATAAATAAATTTATGAAAAAAAAAGAATTTTTTCTCATTTTTGATCATAGCTTTTGAAAAAAATAAGCTTGAAATTTTAACACTAGAAGGACCAAAGAAGTTATTTTGACTCTTTAAAAATTTTCTTTAAAAAGTGATATTACTTTATAAAATTATTATAGTTTTTTTATAAAATATTTTTGAATTAAAAAAACGTGAAAAATACTTGGTCAAATGACTCGTTTGGTGCTTCTAGTGTTAAATAAAGCTAAAATGTATGCAGTTGCTTCGTTAAAGATTACATATAGAAATTGAAATATATTGTTTCATATAGCATCAAGTGCATTAAGTACATAAAAGTCAAAGATAGCCAACAGTATTTGTAAAAAGGCTCATAACAGATTAAATAGAAGAAATTAAATTACATTGCTACATATGATATAAAATGTCGATGATGTAATATCCAATCTAACAATTCATGAATGATTACCTAGAAGCTACTATTATTTTTATCTTGAAATATCTGTCCCCATTAAGAGAGCCAGCATGTTCTAGTCAAATTTTTTTCTTTTTTTTTCTTTTGAAAAGGATTGATAGAAAAATTAAAAAATATTGCCACACTGGTTTTTATTGACGTCATTGAGAATAGGCCAAATCTGCATTGTTTAAATCATTTTTATAAAAATGTAGAAATACGGTTTATTTCGTGTTTTTAAATTTTATTTGCTCTTAATATTCAATTTAATGTGGACTAATTTAGTCACGTTTCAATATCTTAAAAAGAATTTAAGCAATAATTCCTTTTTTTAATAATATCTATAAGATAAATTTTCTTTATAAATCTTTAAAATCATCTTTTTAATTTAATCTGATATAATTTAAAAAAAAAAATTTATTGTTAGATTAATATGTTACTTTGGGGCATTAAGTGTATATAAATTTATTATCATCTATCTTGAAAAAGATTCTTTTTAGAAATCTTTCTGTGTTTGACAAAAATATTTAGCTATTTACACTAAACATGCAAATTTTGTTTTTTTCTTTATTTATATTCTTTTCTCCTGAAAAATAAACTCGACCCGAATGTCCAACAACTCTTTCATTACAAACCCCCAACCCCCAAGTAGGTAACAAACCCAAGGTAAAACCACTATAGTATCTAATTTATTTTTTTAAAGAAGTTAATTTATATTTTTTTCTTATCAAAATAAAATCTATAATTAAAATAATCAAAATAATTTTTGATTCTTAAAAACTAAAAAAAATTCAAAATTCGTTTTAAAGCTAATAAAATAATAAATTGTCATTGACAATTTAAAATTAACACTCACAATCTGAGAAATCAACTAGAACGTTAAAATTTTTAAAATTAATTATTGAAATTTGCTGTCTACCAGGTTTAAATTTAAAGAATTCGACTCTAATTGTGTGAAAAATTTTATGGTGGGGTCAAAGCAAAGCTTAGAAAAACTCGCCAAGAAGCAGCTTTTTCTTTATTTATTAACTGTAACACTATTTTAAACATTTATTCTAAAGGGTTGAAAATGGCGTTTGAACAGAAAGCCCTTTTAAATCAAGATCCAAATTTCTCTCCAGTAAACAAAGGATTTATTTTAGTTTTTATAAAGCTTAATCATTATTCTAACCCACTCGATGTGTTTTATAGAATAATGTGCATAAGTGCTTGGGGGGGGGTCTACTAAACATCTTAGATTTAAAATAAATCAAAAATTAAAGTAGTTTTTTAAAAGTAGTAAAATTTATTTTAAAAATTATAAAGCTATTCCTAAATAGTTTGACAAACTAATTATTTAAAATAACAAAAATAAAATAATATTTTATTTTATATTTAGAGTCTACAATCATGAACGATTTATATGAAAGATTTTTGAATTTAAAATATCTTAATATTGATCTCAGCCTTTTTCAAACAAATATATCAAATAATCCAGATTTTTTTCTCAACAAAATAGAGAATATAACTCTATTTGATGAAATTTTTAACAACATTAATTTGAGCAATCAAGTGGAACAATTTTACATCATATCAAAATGGTTGAATCCGATATTTATATCAATAATTACTTTGTTCGGCCTGTACGGCAACATCATGTCACTAATAATATTTTCAAGCAAATCTTTCAGCAAAAAATCAATTAAAATACTCCGCATGTATCTTCTGATTCTATCAACAAGTGACTTACTAGTCCTGATATTCCACAGCGTAGATTTTTTGTTCACTTCTTGGACCAACTTGACTAAATCAAGAGGAATTTCTTTAAATCTTATAAGTCAATCAAAGTTATTCTGCAAAGTAATTCCCTTTTTGAGGAATTTATTTCGAACAATGTCTGTCTATTGCATTGTTCTTCTATCAACTTATCGCATTTTTACTCTTCATTATCCAATGGTCAAATCAAAATGGTCCAATTTAAGATTTAACAAGATTCTAGTTTGTTTTACTTTTGGATTCGCCTTATTAATCAATTGGCACAATCTGTTCTTGAACGATTTGATCGGATATAACAAATTTAACAAAATACTGTGTTCAATAAACAGAAATTTTTTTAGATATCAATTTATTCTTGATTTCAAATACATAATTTTTAGCATTGTGATTCCATTAATTGTCATTACTGTTATTAGTTTTGTCCAGTACAATAAAATAAAATTCATTTTAATCGATAAAACCAATAATGAAAATCAAACAGGAGTCAATTTAAATTTATCAAAAAATAAATTTCCCAGTGTACAGTCGGTTAGAAGCGCTTATATGGCTCTAATATTGTCCAAATGGCTTGTAATTTTGCATCTACCATATACCATCATTTGGTCACTGTTGCACTTGCAACTGAGAGAAGAATCAAATAGGATTGAATTTTTTTTTCTCTTTTTCATGTACACAAAGCCAAATGAAAATAATGAAAATAAAAAATATCTTCTTAAGGGTCTTTTAAATCTTTTCGAGATTTTGGCCATTCTAAATTATTCGCTTAATTTTTTTCTACTTATAAAAAACGTTACTTTTATTAGAAAAATTCATAACAAAATAATTTGCAACAAATTTAATTTCTTCTAAGCAATTTCAAGTTATTCTTCTTTTGTTATTCTATTTATTAAATTAAGGAAATAAAAGCAAATTAATGCTTTTAATTTTTCTTTTAAAAATATGGCATTAATTTTAATAGTTAAATCAAAAATAAAATGGAGAAAATTTAAAAATTTAGTAAAATTATTTAGATAGCCAATTTTTTTTTACTTGTATCAATTAGTTGAGTTCTTAGAGATTAAAAGTAAAACAATCTATCTTTAACTCATTATTTTAGCTATTAACAAATTTTTCAATTGCTTTTTTTTTGTCTTAGAAGTAATGACATAATTTAAAAAGAATTTTTTTAAAAAAATCATAAATTAATGTTTCAGATTATATTTATGTTAGTTCTAATGTTCTAATGAAGTTAGAATAAAGCCTTTTAAATATATTTGAATTTTAATCGTCTTAAATTCGATCAAATTCAATATGTGTTGAAGTGATCAACAAAGTAAAAAGTAACAAAAAAAATCAAATACAATGCCTTGAGTGAGAAAAGGAAAAATATTTAATGAATGAACAAATCTTGTGTTTTCTTTTGCTCGGATCTAAAACTATCTACCAAAGAATAGACCATGGATGCTTATTCAGCATAGAGCTAAAGGCGTTATGCCACGCTTCAACATAATTGTTTGTTCTCGGCAAACATTTATTGATCCTGGAATATACATCCCACAATTCAATTTCAAATAAAGGTTTATGATAAGTTGTTAAATATTTTACACCCCTTCCACGACCAGTTTTTTTTTTAACCTCTTCATAACCAATCCATATTTCTTCTAAATATTTAAACAAATTTTGAATTTATACTAATGATTCTGGGAACACTGATCTAATTGCACCAATAAAAGCGAATTCAAAATCACATGAGAACGAAACAGGAGAATCATTAATTTTACTTTTGATAAAATTTAAAACTTTAATGTAAATTTCCTTATTTTTAATAATAATAATTATTAATCGGCTGAATAGGAGGGCTGGACCGCAATAACTTCTTGTTCAGAAGTTTCGTTTACAAAATTAGCTAAAATTTGCCTCGGTCTGACATTTGGCACAATTTTTGTACAAGTCAAAGTTGCTTCTTTTATTTTTCTTCTTTTTTCTTTCAAGTCAAATTTAGCAATTTTTGGAGCATGATTCGGATGCTCTTCATCTTCAGGATTCTTAAAGTTAATTACATATTCAGAATCAATTTGTTTGCCGAAAGTATAGCATTTGGCAACACAATTTTTCTCCACACAACGCCAGTTGACTTTACTATCACTTTCGCTATAGCTCCGATAAAAAAGCTATTAAAGGATAACTGTGGATGAAGCTTTTGTGATGCTGTCACTTTTCCTTTATTTAATGTTATTTGATCGATCAATTTCATTTTCCATTTTTTTTCTTAATTCAATTATGCTCTTTCAATTATATTTCAATTAACACTTGCTTTTTTTTTCTTTTTTTTTTAGTAAATACTTTTGGGAAACCCCAGGGTTCGTCCGAATGGCTTTAGCCTTCGTTTAAACCCTCATTTTTGCTTCGCATTGATATGTACAAAAATCATTATGTGGTATAAAAAATTTTTTTTTCTTTTCTTGACGCTTTTTGTTGCTTTTTTTTTTTGTATTATTTAATTAGTTCCTTTTAATTTTGCTATTTTAAACTGTTTATTTTTTTGTCTGCTGAATTAATATAGAGCCGAAATTCTTTGGGAGACGACCAATTTTTTACAGGTAATCTCGTTTTGAACATTTTATATTAATAATTGTGTAAACAACTGTCTAACTTAGAAAAAAATATGCATAAGTGTTACTGACTTTGATCCAGAAACATCAATTGAATTGATTGAACATATAAATACTGATAAAAATTATGGTCCGTTTTTTTTTTTAAATATTTTTTAATTTTTTAATTTTTATTTAATTTTATTTATTTATTTTTTTTTCTTTTCTTTTTCTCTTTTCTTCCTATCTAACTTTATTTTTATTTTTTATATATATTTATATTCTGAAGGAGCATTAGCTCGATACAGATAAGCAAATAAATAAATAAATGGTCCAGTTGACTCGATTAAATTTTTTTTAATTTGTAAAATAGAAGAAGAACTTTTAGAAAAGTTAGAACCTAACCCACCTATTTTAAACGATCTTTTAAAAATATATTTTTTTGTATAAATTATCGTAAAATTAATAACTGTCTTAAGATACTGCTACTCGAAAAATTTTGTATTTTGAATTTTTTTAATTTTGTCTATGAGGCTTAAAACAAATAAATAATAATAATAATTTACCTGATTTTAATGCTGATAACTATTTATAATGTATTTTTGTTTTTGCTTCAGAATATTTTTAACTACTCTAATTTAATTACGAAAATTTGCCTCTATCTAATTTAAAAAATTCGTTGATATTTTTCGTTTGTTTCTTTTGCTACAATTGTTTATCAAGCCTTTTTTCCATTCAAAAGAGTTTTTTTTTTTTAAAACTTTTGTCTTTATTTTAATGCTATATTCATTTATCTGTTTATAATACAAATAGAATAAAACTTAAACAAAAAAAAAACCTTTTATTTAATATTTAGGCATTGCGATAATCAATCTATTTGATAACATGCTTTATTAAATTTAAAAAAAAAGCACAAAAATTAGACTTTAAAAAAAATCATTTCCAATTTATTTTATATTGTTCAAAAAATTCGCTTGTCTTAGCCAAAACGTAATTGTAAAGCTCTTGAATTGTCTTCAAATATCTTGCTTTTCGGTCTCTTTCTTTCTTATAGTTGATCCACTTTATCACCAAATCATACTCTCGCTGAATCATTTCCTCAAAGCGAATTTTAAATTCGCGTTTTGTATTAAAATGCGAATTTGGATCCATCAAATTTTCGAATATTTTTTCTTCACTCTCATCAGTGATGTCATATGAATACCAATGATTGAATATATGTGAATAGTAAATGTTAAGAAATCGAGATGCAGTTGCCGAGCCATCAAACGAATACGGCGCCAGTCCACCATTGCCCTTTTCCTTGTTATGTTCAGGATCTTTGCTATAAAATATTTCACGTTGACTCACTTTATCGCCATCAATCAAATCAATCAGCATCATGTTGTATATGAGAGCAGCCGGATTTTTTTGCACCTCAGCGCCAAACATCAAAAAAGCCACCTCGGCGATCAATTGTCTTCCAGGATGTTTCTTCATATAATACTCTAGCTCATTTTTTTCGTTGCTAAACAATGCCCTGAAGTGTCCACCATGCATGTAAGGATCAAGATCTTTGTCTATAGTTTTGTACTCGATCTTGGTAAACTTGTTCTTTTCCTTAGCCATGACCGAGTCTCTTCTGTAGCTCTGGAGCTCTTTTCTTTGCTCCACTCTAATTTCAATTTTTAATGGAAAAGTCCACTCTATAATTCGTTCGGACAAAAAAAATGTCTCTATGATACTTTTGGAATTTTTTAGACCCTTATAGCAGTAGTTGTCTAATTGTAGATTGGCGAGAAAATCACTAAAAAACTCTGTCGAGTCGCTGATGTCACAGTGGCTGCATTTCTCCCGCAATTTGGCCATTATGGTCTCGCGAAAAGACACCTCTTCGACATGCTGATCCCATGTTATTTTTTCATTCGACCATTTGACAAAGTCATCGCACATTTGATTACAAGGTGCCATTATTTCTTGTATAGTGTGGTTCGACTTGGCACTTAATTTTTCGATAGCTTTTTTATAATTGTTCGGATCGAGCTCATTGCACGAGTCCTTGAGCCGCTTTTTCAACAAAAGCTTGAATTTCTCGTGAACTTGTTTCGAACAGAATATGCTGCGGCCTAGAAAATGCAGAATAAGTGAATAAACTAGTTGTTTGTTTTTCAGCTGATCCAATTGAGCGTTCATGCCGCTGTCTTTACCGACAAGAGCACTCAAATCTATATCAAATTTTATGATATTGTTCCATAGTTTGTCGTTCATGTTTTCAGTGGTTCGATTAAGCAGGTCTTTGAAGTTGTGTTCGTTGAAGTTGAATTCGACCTCGGCTTTTGGCTGAATGAAATTTACTTTTTTGGCCGCCATTTTTTTCTTATTCTTATTTATTTTCTCAATAAATTCTTATATGTTTATTTTTCAATTTTATTTTTAAAATTTAGATCTGTTTGATTATGACCAATTATGATATTAAATTCTATCTTTTAAGATCATTTACGTTAAATTTAAATATTTAAAAAATCAATAAATTTTTAATTTTTGCTATTTACTCACAAATATGTTTTTGAAATGAATATAAAATAAAATGGTTTAAATTAAAATTGATATTTTAAATAATTTTTTTTAAAGATATTTTAGAAATTTTGATGCTCATTCTCAAATTTCTCGTTGCAGATAAATTATGTCTAAATAATAATTTTTCTATTAAAAATTTTGGTCTAAATATTAGATTTATTTGCTTTTTAAGCATCTTGAATTTTTGTTTTAATTGAATCTTCAAATTCCAAATTTGGTTTATTTGGATACCAAAATTCAACTCAAAATGCTAATGTTTTTGGTGTCCAAACTTTTGTGATTAAAAAAAAAAAAATAATATAAAAAAACATCAGAATATTCAAATTTTGAATATTAATTAATTTGATAAATTATAAAAAAATTTTTAATATTTTTCTAGTTTTTATGTAAGATAATAGATTTTCTGATGATGCACTTTCATTTAGATCGGCTTCAGTCTCATTATCAATCATTAAATTTTTATCATTTTACCAGTCAAATTATCAGTTTTCGTCCTCTTCATCATCATTATTTAGACCTTCTTCTACTGAATTTCCTTCATTGCATAAAAGGAGATCTATTTCTTTCTGCTAGTAAATTTTTTTCTTCTGCTAGTAATTTTTTTTTTAACTGCTAGTAAAAAAAATTAATTTATGATTGCTAAATTTTTACACTTGATTGTTAAATTTTTACACTTGATAGCTAAACTTTTTAATATAATTTGAAATATCATCAGATTGGAGACAAAGTACGTGTACATGTCCGTTTTATAGGAAAAATTATGTTTGTAAGCATATATTAGCTTTATCTTGCAAAGAAAAAAACTCGAATGGCATCCAAATGCACATGATGTTCCATTAGGTCAAAAAAACAAAAAAAGCATTAGAAATTCAACCATCTTAATCTCGACAGCAACAGTTACAACAAAAAAAAAGCAACAACAACAAGCTACTCCTTTGGAAAATTCGTTTCAAGAGTATTAATTTTATCCAATGTTATAAATAGTGAAAACTTATCGAATTCTTTACAATTAAATGAACCGAATGATTTAAATATTGATCAAAATTATCAATCTGATGCACAAAAATCTTCAAATAGTCCAAAACGTCGTGGCAGACCTCGTGGTTCTACAACCAAAAAAAGAAATACAGAAAATAGTTCTGTCAGAAAATCAAAAAGACAGCGAAAAAACTAAAATTAATATTTCCATATGAAATTTTTATATTTTTTTGCCGGTACTTAGCTTAATTTCTTTATTATTCTTTTCTAAATTAATATGAATAAAAATATTTTTGGTTATTTTATTAAACTTTTATTTTTGCTATCAAAAGAAAAAATATTGCTATCATACACATAATTTTACAAACAGGTGAAAAAAAATTGCTAGCAGAAGAAAATAATTACTATCATTATTTTAGCTAACATTAAAATTTGCTAGCAAGAAAAAGAAAATTACTAGCAGAAGAAATAGCGTCCGCATAAAAGTTCTCAATTTTTGGAAAAAAATTATAAATTTAACTTGTCTCTTGAACTCTAAAATCGAGCTATCTCTTTAATAATTAAATAATTAGCTTATTTTTTAACTCCGGTCTAAAATATTAGTGAGTTTTCTACCATTTAAATTGACCAAATTGGAAGTACCAGAAAACTTGGCATTGTTGATGAGAATGATTTTGTTCAAAGTGGCATAACTTTGTCTATTTTAAAGATTTTATCTAGATGATAACTAAAAAAATAATAAAATAAATCCAGAAATTGGGAAAGGGCTGTTTGAAACTTACTGGAAAGGACTCCTTGTCAAAAAATTAATTTTAAAATGGTTTAAAAATTTTAAAAAAATTCATTATAAAAATCCTGATTGTTTAAAATTCAGAAAAACTTTTTTTTCAATTTCTTATTTATATAAAGATGGATAATTGCAAAAAAATAGAAAAGAAAATTTAAAATAGACGACTGGGCATTCACTGCTTTTGATTAAAAATTATATTATTATATTATTAAATATTATTTTGTTCGGCCAAAATTTACCGATGCTTCTAAAAATATTTTTTAGTCAAATAATCAAAAGAATTTTTTTTTAATTTTCAAATTAGTAATAACGTAATTTTTCATATTTGATAACATGTCAGTTAAAAAACAATGATTTAAAAAAAAAAACAGAATTCAATTTTTATAACATGTCTTAAAAAATGAATAAGAAATTTTTTATTTGAAAAAAACTTCTGATTTTAATCACATTTAGATTTATATTAAAATTAACATTCCATTTTTAACAGCATTTCATAAAGGCAAAAACAATTAAAGTTAAAAAAGCAAAAAGAGAATAATCGTATTTTAATTATTTTCACCTAATTTTAATCTTGCAGCATCTAAACATAAAGAGTCTATTTTTGCCTTATTGTTTGTATTTAACTTGTTTTCATAAACTTCCAAACCAAAATACCATATAACACTTGCTATATGTGAGCAACATCGTACAATTCTTGCACCCACTTTACTATCACAATACCATTTTTTTACATATTTCAATTTTAAAGTTTTGAATTTTTTTAAATTTTACACGAGATAATTTTTAAAATAAATTGTTGCTAAATTTGTTTAATTTTTAACTTTTAACTCAAGCAGATTTTGAAGGAAACAAAAGGGACGACTGAAAATTTGTCAGTTTGTAGAGTTTTTGATGTGCTTTCAGAATCGTCGTCGATCTTATAGGAAAATTAAGGGAAGGAATCAAAACTCAAATTTGAATTCTAAAAAAGTCGATTTTTCTTATTATTGTGTATTATTTGGCCAAAAATAATTATAATAATTATGATTATATTATACTATTGTAGCTTATAGTCTCAGCTATCAATAGAGGGGTCGATCATTATATCAAGCTTTTGTATTCATTAGTTACATGAATTTGAATACTATTAACTTTTTTGAGTTGGTCAACTTCCGGCCCCTAGTACCCAAAGAGGACATCATTTAAAAATTAAAAATCAAGTGCACTATTAAGTATTTTTGGTCGTAGAATTCAAATATCATAATGGTTTTTAAAAAAAAATGAAAAATCAAAGTTTGATTTTCAGGTTCAAAATGTCCTTTAAATTTTTTTTTTGCTCAAAAAAAATCCTACTAAATTGGAACAAAATTTAGACATAATGACCAAAGTCTAACCAAAATGAAAACAGAAAAAAAAATTTTATTTTTATTTTATTTATCAATTCATCTTAAGCAGATTAGAAACCTGCAAATCATAAAATCCGTCATTTTCTGCATTTATACTCAACGAATAATTCAGAGCACAATTAGCAGTAGCTTTATTTGAATCAAGTTCCATATCAATAAGCTTTAAGAAAAATGTTAGTTTTATATGAAAAAAAAATTGTGAAAAAAAATTGCATACTGCTTCATAAGAATTGTTCTCAAAGGCATCATCTAGCTGAAACTCGACTGCCTGGCTTAGATTGTTCATTTTCTCAATCTCTTTAGATACATAAGCGCAATAGTGGCTTTTGAGAGTCTGAATTTCCCATAGCGAACTCTTTAGAGCATTTGAATTTTTAAAATCAGCACAATTAATGTCAAAAGGATCTTCTAATATATCCGCTTTGGTCTTGTTATGAATCAGTATTTTGCAGTTTGGATGTCGAATTAAAAGATTATAAGTGAACAAAACCAAAAATTTGAGATCCGCTGGTGGACATGTCAAAGACATGCGGGACAGCTTTTTGATAAAGGCGGCCACAAGCACTGAAGACAAATGTCTGCAATTTAAAAATAAAATGTTTAAAAAAATTTAATTTTTTAATTTATTTTTTTCATTACGTCGAAAGCAAAAACATGTCCAATAGTTGAAAAAATCTATCTTTGTATTTTGAATGAAAAATTGCTGAGTCTAATAATTGATAGACTTTTTGGTAGAAATTTGGATATTCTCTAAAAAAATTAATTTTTTTTTTTTACAAAAAATTTTATTTTTATTATTCACAACTCACAAATTGTAGTAATTGATTAAAATGAATAGACTGTTCAGTGCCAGAACACTGATTAAGCCACCTGAGTTGTATGAATGAGTCAAAAAATCGGCCAGCATAAGTGGATTTGTCATTTTTGGTATTAGTTTTTCAGGTAGTTTGATTAGCAATTTTTTGTACAATTTAGGTGATAATTGATTTTTTAAAAAGTTAACGAAACAATCGTTAAACAATTTTCTGTGAATGTCTTGTTGAATTATTTTCGAGTTGATGGCCAGATTTTCTCTTTTGAGAACATATAATTTTTGTTCCATTGCTTTGTCTATAATTTCAGCGTCATTAGCCGGCTCTGTTTTGGGCTTTTCTTCTTTGACAAGATCTGGCATTGCAGCTAGAATACTTAGGACATTTTCCAGCACAGTTTCGGTCACGTGATTTTTTTTATAAAAATCAATCAACATATACTTTAGTATAAAATATCTCAAATCCCAAAAGGACAGAAATGAGCGAATTTTTTTTATCAATTTTTCATTCAATTCAGTGTTCAAAAAAGCATCCATTATGTTCTTAGAATAGATTGAATTTTTTATTCAATAAAAATTAAACGCATTCCTCTCTTACTTCTAGCAGTTCTTGGGGTATTTGATGCTTTTCTTCATTTTCTTCGACTTAAAAAAAAATTTTTTTTTTAGAAAATACTTTTTTTTTATGATCACCACCATTCCAGAATCAAAATATTTATTCAACAATCGCATAAAAAAATTCAAGTTTTTAAATTTAAATTTTTTTTTAGGCAAAATAAGAAAAAAAATACACAAAATAATACGGACAATAAGGCTTGAAAAAAATTTAAAAAAAACTAACTAACCAACTAGACAAATTAAAAAACTTTAACTTGTTTTTTTATTTCATTAAATGCAACAGAGACGATGAGTTTAAAGAATGAATTTATCTCATTGTTGCAGTCTTGTTTACTATTCATAAAATTTTCTCTAGCTGAATGTGCTTAGGCTTATATGTATTCAGGCATCTGGACTCTTATTGTATTCGTTATAGAAAGTGAAAATTAATGTTAATAACATATTAAAATGGACTACGATTTTCGATTTATATGAGCGAATTTTTTCTTGTATTAAAATTGAAACAAAAATAGTATTTTAAAGAAATAAAATTTTATAAAATAGCTTCTTAGAATAAATAAATTTCAGAAAAAATGCTTAATATGTCTACATATATAAATTTGAAATTAAATTTAGTGTTAAACCTCATTCACTATAATGTGATATTGGTTATAAAGCGCGAGTGCACTGAACATTTATTAGGTAAATTAATTAACTTTTTTTCTTAGATTATATTTTGCGATTGATTTTAAATCTAAATTTGTAACATTCCATCAGCACCTGTATCCTTTTTGAAATTTCGGTTTTCTACCCGTCTTTTTTTAATATTTTTTTTTGTATATTCTAAACAAAAATTACCTGGCCTAATAATTTATAATTTGACGCAGATGTGACAATTGTCATTCTTAATTTAAGAGAAAATTTTGTAAAATTGTTTAAAAAAACTGAATTATATAAAAAATTAATAAAAAAAAAATTTTTTATTTTAAATTTTCTATTTCTATTTATTTAATAACGAAAAAAATTAAATTTTTATTTTACAACTTTTTATAATAATAATAATAGTACAATTAGATTTATTTCTCAAATCAATAATTCTTTTTCAATAAAATTTTTTAAATATTAAATCAAGATAATCTTAAAACATGTAATTTTTAACTTGTTTGAAATCATCTAAATTTGGTTGCATTTCTAAAATAGCCGTAAAGTAAAATGTTTGTTTTTTTTTTTTTGGTTTGTGATGCAGCTATACTTTTTAGTCATTTAACCTTTCAATTAGAAAAGACGAAAGGCTCAAAAAATAAAACGAAAAAATTTAATTATTGATTCCTAAAATTTAAACCTTCCTTTTTAAATCGAATCTTGTATTTTTTTATATTTTTTATTTACTTGTATCTTAATTTTAACACTAGAAAGCCCGGCTGATTTCTCATTAAAATTTTAAATAAAGTTATCAAGATAAATTAAACATTTTCTTTGAAAATTTATTCATTTTCTAAAAATTTACAATCAAAATTTTTATATAATAAAAACCGTTTTTTAAAATTTTATTTATGTATGGTAAAAATCAAGTTTCAATTTTTCAAAAAGGGGTCTAAAAAACCCCTCGGGCGTTCTAGTTTTAACCCCGCACTTTACAAATATTTTTGAATATTAACGCTTCATTAATACTTAAAAATTTAAATTTAATGCCTTGTTTAATCTCGACTGTGATGCGTCACACTTTTAAATCATTTTTTAACATGGTCGAGGTCTATGTCTCGACATGTACTTAACATGCTTCTTCAACTATTAATGCAAGTCTTCTTAAGCAAGGTAATACATCAATATAAATGATTAAATTGTGATTTGATGTATATTTTTTTGAATTATTAATTTTTCTTTAAATCTTTAATCTTAGATCAAGAATTCCTAACTTGTTACATGTGAAAATAAAACCATCGATTTAAATAAGTGATAAAATCAAAAATTAGATAGATTTAACTAAATTAATACACTGAAATTTTGGTCTATAACTTGTCTAAAACTAACAATTCTAGACTATGAAAAATAATAAATTTTTTTATGTCTCATTTTTTTAATACTAGCTGTCACTGTTTAAACCAAGCATTCAAAATTTTTTTTTTGTTAACACCATACTTATTTTTATTTTCAAAATTTTAGAAAAATATTCAACTTTTAAATAAAATTAATTTGAATTTTAATCTCTCGTCTCAGAAATTTTCATACTTGGATTTTTTAAATTCCAAAAAAAATTTTTTTTTCTAAATTACCTTTTTTAAATTGGGCTTCATATTTGACCAAATCGAATAGACCATTAATACACGTGATCTAAAACAAAACAAATTTAGAAAATGAAAAAAAATTTTTTTTCATTACTTTGACAGTTTGAAATTTGGGATTTTTAGAACTGTTATTCTTTAGATATTCAAGCATTAGACTTTTCAAGTCTGCTAGTCTTTGATTCATCCATAGACGATATTTTTCGTCCGAGTTAAGATTTTTGGAGTTTTTCTCAAACATTTCCAATTCATTTTGATTGAGAAAAAGTAGAAATTTAGCTTCTTTCAAATAGGAACCAAATATATGACACAACGACCCTATTGACTTGACACATGGTTGAATTTTTTTCGCCTATAAATAAAATATTCACTAATATTTACAAAATAAATTTTTCCTAGCCAACCTCAGAAGCATATTTGATCAAGTCGACAATTAAGTTTGATCGCTTTTTGTTTTTAAGAATCTGATCAGTTATACTATCTATTTTTTCGTTCAGATTCGAACCCATTCTAAAAATTATTTGTATTTTTTTTAAACTTTATTTTTTTTTTTGAATAAATTTTAAACATGCTTAGCAAAAAAAAAATTATAAATTGTAGACTAGTCAAAAAAATTGTCTTACAAAATGCAAATTTGAAATAATCATAAGATTTTTAGAGCCAATTTTGCACTCGACCCCCTCCTCAAACAAAAGAAAATTTTTTTTTTTTTAATATTCTATTTTTTGTTTTAGAATAGAATAAGATAAAAATAAATTATTACATTTAATTTTATTTACGGATATAAAATAAGATTTTATGGTGAATTTAAAATAATAAAATAGATTTTGACAAAAAAAAAAAAACGAATAACTGATGAATTCAGGATTGAATAGCTCTGGTCAGCGGGAAGTGTCACGACCCGGCCACGAAGACAGCGCACCATCGCCCCTCCATTCATCTTCAGCTGCATGCAACGAGTCCGAGTGCACCAAACCTTTCAAAATGAACACTTACATTCAGCTGGACATTGACGAGAATAATTTCAATTGTTTGCCGCGTATTTGCAAATTTGTCATCACTCGACTAAAGCTCGACCAAGAGCTCGTTCAGCCGTCGGTCATTTTGGCCGTCAAGCTCGAGGCAAGCAAGCGCTCTTTGCGCACTCTCGAAATTCCTCTAGAAAATCAAAAGGCTGACTTAAACCTGCTCTACAATATAACCTATCCGCACTATCTGAAAAAAGACACCAATCTACTCTACATTTATGTTCAAACAAGACGCAAAAAGTACAAAACAAAAGCCAAGACGATTCAATTCGGCTACAAGACGTTGGCCTATACTTTTATAGACTTGGCCAACGCTTTGCAAAAGCCCTACTCAAACGAGCTGCCTCTATTTTTAAGATCGACTAAAAACAATTCAAAACAGCAAATAATCGGCCACTTGACCATCCAGTCGTTGACCAGTCAGCCGACAAACGACTATGACACTGGCGATGAAATTGACTTTGATCTTAACTCGGATATTGACTCGGACAATGAGCACAAAAAACCCTCTCACAACAGCCACAAAAACAACAAAAACCAATTGACTGGCAAAATAATTTCGTTCATAAGAAAGCTTAAAAATGAGAACAGCAGCCAGCACAAGTCGGCCCAGTCGACTGATCAGACAATTGAAAATGAACACTCTCTAATCATAGATCACGTGTACGATCTGGACTATGATGAAAATGAAGATTTAGACTATGACTTTTACAAGAATATTGAACAAGTAAGCGACTATGCCAATTCGGATTCGGACGAACCGAATTTTTTGTTCAAAGACCAAGACGCCTATTCCATAGTGTCCACACCTAAGCCAAAAATCGAGCCTTTTTATAGCCAAACTCCAGCCGATTTAGAACATCAGTCGCTTTGTTTAAATTTCAAGAGAAATTACTTAATTGCCGAAAAGCCTGAGTGCATTATGGACAACTATGTGGTGCGCAAAAATTTCACCATAATCGAAGCTGAAGAACTTGGCAAGAGTTTAAGCGAGCAACAATTGGAACATTTGCACAAAAATAAAACAAATGTTAAAATTTTTCTAATTGGATCTGATTGTTCAACACTTGCAGGCTATTTGCGTTCATTTTATCTAAATATAATTAGATTAAATAATGAATATAGTAAAATATTTCAGAATATTTTTATTATGTCAAGTGATAAACAAGAAATTTTAAATTATTTGATATATTATTTAAATGAGGAAAATGTTAGATTGTCGCTGAGTCAAATACAAATTGGCGAAGTTATGTTGCATAGTGAGAATGAGGCTTTGAATGGAAGGCTAGTGCCGTTCTTGAGCTCGGTAACCATAAGTCAAAATGAGGACGAGCCGGTGCTAAACCCGGCCAAAATAACCAGTCTTTCTACTTCGTCAAGTTTGCCACAATTTTTAAACTTGAATGCCAACAATCACCAGTCTAAATTGAATAAGTGCAATTATTCGCCGCCAAGTTCTCCGCTTGCTAACCAGGAAAATGCCGATATTTCATTGTTTTACAATTTGCAAATTGACTATTGGACTAGTAATTGTCAAGATGACACTCTCAATCAAGAACACGATCCAAATAAGACTAATTTAAAAGCTTTGTTCAAAAGTGTCACCATTTTTAGGAACAATAGTTCTACTTGTTTGTCTGAGTCAAGTCAATATTTGACTCTGTGCTATTGTATCAAAGAAAAAAAACAGAAAAGTAATAAAAAAAATTTTTTTTTTGTTTATCAAAATTTAACACACAATTTTATCAGTGCTTAAATTTTATGCTAGCTGATTAATGCTATAGAAAGAGTGATAGTTTCTTTTTTTGACTGACTGACTGACTATTTCTTTTGCATGATGTTTGCCTATTAATTAGTAGTAGTATTAATAGTTCTTGTTGGGACACCTTACATGTAGAGTGTCTGAGCCGATAACCGCCGATTGGCCGTGTAGAGCTGTAGCAGTCGAACTTATCTTAAGCCATTTTAAAATTAGCGGTTGACTTAGATTTAAACACATTTTCTGGCAACTTACTGCAGCTGCAAAGTCTGCAGTGCTGGGAAACTTTCTGGAATCTGATGTTATTTCCTCTTAACGCCCCGGATGGACCATTGTTTTCTGTTCTATTCACTAATTTGTACATTTCAATCAAGTCCCCTCTCGCTTTTCTTTGATTGATTCTTTTTCTAATTTTTTTTTTATCAGTTTTTATTGGTAACTAAAGGGTGAGGTAGAAAAAAACATAAAAAAAGAGGAAAAATATATAATTAATTTTAATAGATTTAGCTTATATAATGAGAAAAAAAAAAATAAATTATAAAAATCAAAAAGAGAATAAAACATAAAATTAATAAAAAAATTTTAATTATATTGAATGAGGCGAAAATTAGACTTGGTCTTGGTTCAAGAATTCAGCAACCAAATAGACCTTAAAACATTTATTTCATCTTCATCGCAGCCTCCGATCATTCAAATCAAAATAATTGTACTCTGTGCCAAAGTAATAGTCCTCATCTAATGAGGGTAACTACAAAATATTTTCTAAATAGACCCAAAGCAGATCGGAAGCGAAAAGCTGGTCCTTGTTTACAATATGATTAATGAAGAAATAAAAGTAAAAATAATGTTTTTATCCCTTTTAATCAATTGAATATATGTATTTTTCTTTTAAAAAATTTTTGATTCTGGCCTATGTTTTTTATCTTTTTTATTCAACTGATTTTTATGTTTTTTTCTCGGCAAAGTAAAATTTTTGATCAAATTTCATTTTTCAAAAATGATCAAAACATTTTAAATGCGCAATTAAATTTCAATGCATTTCTATAGATTACAATCCTTTTTCAAAAGTCTAAAGATAAAG
>PJRA01000011.1:2126174-2151521 GCA_016987375.1 Brachionus koreanus | reverse complement strand
TATCAGAATTGAATTGTCTTTGTTGGCCAGAACTGAAATTATACAATTATTCAGACTCTTTAAAGAAATTTTATTTACGATTAAAATTAATTATTAATTAGTAAATATTTTTATTTCATATACTTACTTATTATATCTAAATAAAAGAATTAAGTATTTTAAGAATTATTTATTCAACTCAAAGATAGTTTTTAATTAATAAATGTTTAGTTTTAACTTAAATCTTTAAAAGATCAAAATTACACCGCAAAATTGTTGTATTTTCTAAATTTTTTACTGTCATTCTTGATCTATGTGGTCTGTTTATATAGCCAGCATATGAAAATGTTCGCTCAATTGGACCTGATGATGCTGGAATTGATAAATATTTTAAAATCAAAATATATAAATCTGGGAAGATTGATTTGTTTCGTTGCCAAAACGCCTTTAAATTAATTAAATTAATAAAAATTTCAAATATGACTTTTGTACAAGTCTGGACTGGTTATCTTAAAAAAAAAATTTTTACATTTTTTAACTTTTTCTGGATCTACTTTTATCCAAACCCCTTAACCTATATATTTTAATACAAATTCTAAAACAAGACTAAATTCTGAACAGAACTATGGTTTTACTTTTTTTATTTTTTTAGTTAAAAATTTTTATAATCGCTCAAAAAGTGTCCATTTCTAAAAAAAATTTTATTTTTTTGAAATATTACTTAAATTTAATAAATCAAATGATTATTTTTGACATATTTTTACATAATTATAAAATAT
Organism: Brachionus koreanus; assembly: GCA_016987375.1. Lineage (NCBI taxonomy): Eukaryota > Metazoa > Rotifera > Eurotatoria > Ploima > Brachionidae > Brachionus > Brachionus koreanus. The sequence goes on along the minus strand of PJRA01000011.1, from coordinate 2,150,763 downwards.
GAATGCAAAATAACCAGATCAGAATATAGAGCATTTAATTTTCTATGAGAAAATGTGTCGATCGACTAGATTTGTTTGATTAAATTCTGAGATTAAAAAGCTTAAATAAGATATACTTTAGAAAGAAAGAAATATTCATTATTATTGAATATCAGAAATTCTTGATAAAAAAATATTCTAATAAAAATAAATTTTTTTTTATTTTAATTTTAGACAATGGAAAAGAGCTTCTTAGTCCATGCCATATACTGAAGTATTTTTTGGAAAACAGTACTGCTGTAATAGACAAGTCTACATGGTCAAAATGTCACATAATGTCTGAACGAGAATGGTTGAGTTTTATAGAACCGCTTCAGGGATCGATCATAACCTATCCGGGCAAGCGTCCCTCCTCGATCCGACTTGACCAGCTTGACCGCGATCATTTAATCAAATCACGAAATAACAACTCCAATGGCACCACGTATCCACTGATCATTCATTTTAGCATGTTTCGCAGCACTTGGCTTCCTTTGATAAAAAACAATACCAAATTGAAAAAACTTTATCAAAAATATTTCAAATTAAAGCATTTGTTGAACAACAAACCCAAATTAACATCGGAAGACAAGACCAATTTGAGATTACTTGGCGAGCAGTTGGAAGAACTTGTAAGCAAGTCTTCCGGAGTGCAGAAAGAAACAGTTGTTGAGCTTTCGGCTGAGAGCTTCATGCGAACTGGCATACGAACCGACCTAGTCGAATTCTCTCTTCTAATTCCGACTTTTGTTGAACACCTACGCTTTCACCAGTCTCTTAAATTTTTGGAAACAAAAATCGGCTACACATTCAAAAATCGGTCTCTTCTACAGCATGCATTGACTCATCCATCTGGCGAATTTATGCTTCATCAAAATCTTGGCTCAAATCCGGACCATATAAGAAATTGTCTCTTCAACTGCAAGGCCCGTAATCCAAACTATGGTAATCTAACATCGCACAAAAGAAAGTCTTTGCTGCGCAAAAAAGGTATTCACATGCTATTTTCAATAATGTCACAAAAGGAAAGCCAAAGCGAACAATTGACGACAATGGGAAATTACGAAAGGCTTGAGTTTTTGGGCGACAAAATACTCGAGCTTTTGATCAGTCATCATCTATTTTTTATGTTTCCACAATTTGATGAAGGAAAATTGAGCGAGTATCGCAATGTCATTGTTCAAAATCAGTATTTGGCCATATTGGCGCGAAAATTAGACCTACACTATTTTATAATATTTTATCATGGCGTTGATTTATGTTCCAATTCGGCACTAAATCACGCCTTGGCTAATAGCTTTGAAGCCTTGTTGGCCGCTATTTATTTCGACTCAAATTTAGAAACAGTGTCAAAAATGCTATCTAAAGTTTTATGGGACGAACAGGATTTATTTGATATTTGGACTAATTTGCCGTTGCATCCCATTCAGGCCCAACTACCCTCGGGTGATAGACACCTAATTGCCAATACTAAAATATTACAACAAGTAAGCGAATATGAGAAATTAATAGGACTTGAGTTCAATCATATTAGACTATTGGCTCAAGCGTTTTGTACTAGATCAGCTAGCTTCAATCTAATAACCCTTGGTGATAACCAGAGACTGGAGTTTCTAGGCGATACTGTGCTGAATTTTGTAGTGTCTGACTATTTGTACAGACACTTTCCCAATCATCATGAAGGCCATTTGTCCCTATTGAGAAGTTCTCTAGTATGCAACTCGACTCAGGCGTTGCTCTATGATGAACTCGGCATGGCCGATTATATCATAGCATCGAGTGTAAAGCCAGAAAATACTGGAAATTTGAAGCGAAAAGCGGATGTTTTTGAAGCATTTGTAGGAGCACTTTATGTTGACCAGGAACTGGAATCAGTAAAAATTTTTTGCAATATATGCATGTTCAATAAGCTAAAGGACATAATTTTGTATCAGTTTTGGCATGATCCTAAGTCAAGACTACAGCAATGCTGCTTGAGTATCAGGGATGTCGACGACTCTAAGCCGGCGCTTCCCATTTACAAGCTCATTGAAGAAAAAGGTCCGCCCAATAACAGACAATACAAGGTGGCTGTTTATTTTAATCGAAAGCGGATCGGTGAAGGAGTCAGCAAGTCCATTCATGATGCTGAAATTGAAGCGGCAAAGCATGCACTTAAGTACAACAAGGATATGTTTCCTATTTTGGATAAGTATATAGCTGATGAAATTAAAAATTCTAAATATGTAGACGATTTTGATAATGATGACTGTGGTCAGACAAAGGAAAAAAACAAAAAAAAAAAGAAACCAAAAAATAAAAAGAAAAAACCTGAGCATGATAGTAATTGATTAAAAAAAGATTTTTATTTAATTTTGAAATGCATATTTTTTAAAGCCTTACTTTTAAATGTAAAATTTGTTTATTAATAAAATTTTGAGAAAATTAAGAAAAAAATTTTTTTTCTTATTACGAAAAATGGGCTTGAGAAGCCATTTCTTTTTTTTAGGTTCCATTGAAACCCAAGTTCATATGAGAAAAACAGTACATGATAAAGTAGTTGAAATAAAAGACAAAATAACAGAGCAAGAAATAATGGATGACTTTGAAACACTACATTTTTGTATTAACGAACCTATATACTATATGGCGAGTGAATATTTCATAAAAAAATGGTCAAAATCATTAAATTTGAAAGTTCTTGAATTTTTCAAATATTTTGATAAAGAATGGTTGAAAAAACATAATGGTTTAAAGGTACTAAAGATTATACAGATGCATATCAATGGCTCAAAGAAAATAAATCAATTATCACATGCCCATTAATTCAATTATTGTGTTTTTATACAAATTTAAGTCAGACAAATGAAGGTATTTCTAATCAAACAATTAAGAGATACAACAACGTGGTAAATAAATAAGATTTTATTTGGTAAATAAATATGAGTTCGTCTAACTAAGGCCAAAAAGGCATTTGAAAAAAATGCTGAAGAAAAATATCTACAAAAAAACAACTGATATTAAATGAAACGACAGATGAAGAAGATGAAACTGAAATAGTTGATTCTCAATTTCAAAAAAAAGACAACAAGGGTCGTCCGAGCAAAAAACAAAGAGTTAAAACGACTGATAAGGATACTATTAATGAAGTTGATAAGGTACCTGAAGTCACTAAAAGAGAAAGAGGTCGCCGCAAAGAAATGAATAAAATTTTCTTACTCTTATATTTTTATTTGAAATTTTCTATTTTTCTAACTTACTTTTATTTTGTTATCTTAATATAATTAAATTTAAAAAAATTAAATTTGGAGATCAAATCATTAATTTTTTCTATCATTTTTATTAAATTAGGAGATCATTTTAATTATTTTAAGGTATCAAAGATAATTAAATTGAGTGATCAAAAATTTTTGGAGATCATTTAAGTAATTATAGAGATCGTTTAAATTTATCCCAATAAAGAAATTATTAAATTTATATTGCTTTTTTCTTAAATAACTCAACACACTTGTCTTCAAGCAAGGAATAGTGCTTGAGAGAGAATGTACACTTGTCCAAGTCCTGTTCATCATTGAAGCTTTCAGATTGTTCTTTTCCTGAATCACGCTACAGTCGAATTTCTCGTAGAAGAGTTTTATCAGGTTAACTATGTTCTTTGACAGGCCATATGATCTTAGAATGACCCACAAGGCTTCTCTGTGTATTCTATAAAAGATTTTCTTCAAGTCAATGAAGTAATAAAATCTAGATTTTGTTGTATGATATTCCTAAATGCAAATATCTAGTCTAAGCATCATCTTCCTCGTCTAAATCATGCTTGTTCTTCTCTAAATATAACATCCAAAAAAGTTACTGATTCTTTCAAGAAATATGCTGCATTACGACCTACTTTCTATTAGTAACAGTGTTATTCACATATTTTAATGTCTTGCACTTCTATAGCAGGCCTTTTTTGTGTTGTGAATGTGAAAAATCTTTAATTCCTTGATTATTAGGTTTGACATCTGGTGCATTAACTATTCTTCCCAAGCCAAATTTTTGAATTGATCGAAGAAAAGTGAAGAAAGACGAGATAAAATAAGTAGTGGAAAGCTTTAAAAGTAAATATTTTAAAAAAGTTGCATAAGTTTAGTTAAAATTAAATAATATATTACATATGTTTTATAGATCTTTAGAATATTTAATAGCTTACCTTTTAAAAAATAATTAAGTCAAAAAAATTTATGAAATTTCGGCAAAGTAAAATTTTTGATCAAATTTCATTTTTCAAAAATGATCAAAACATTTTAAATGCGCAATTAAATTTCATCGCAGATTTTTGATATTTGAAAATATTTCAAAGCTTTATTTTTAGACTTTTGAAATAAGATTTGATCATTTATGAAAAATGAAATTTGATCAAAAATTTAACTTTGCCGAAATTTCAAGTTATTAGAATTTAATCTTTACATGCTTTTTTAAAGAAATTTTTAAGGGCTAGAACGCCCAAGCAATGCACTAATCCAGAATCATACTAAAAAAACACACAAAGCCTATAAGTTTGTAAAACTTAGTCCGATTTTTATGATCATACTTAAATCTTGATTTAAAAAATTTTGCAAAATATTATGATTCACCCGTTATGATCCATCTATTAATTTTGCTATTAAGCTAATTTTTTAAAATACTATCAAACATTACATAATCAAATAAATTGCTTATATCATAAAAATTAAAAGAAAAGAATTATAAAAATTTTAATAGATTTTTATTTTTGGTATTAAATTAAATTAAATTTTGTATGACCAAAAGATTTTTATATTTTAAATATCAAATAATATGATCATAAAATTTATAAATTACATAGATTATCGGTATTGAATTTTAAAAAAATATATAACCATATTTATTCAATTTATTTCGACTAATGTGGCTGATGAAGCTGATGAAACTCTTTTGGAATACTTAGCCGTTTTTATGGCTTAACGGACTGACCAATTTTTTTTTCTCATCTGACGTGTCATCGTCAATAATTTTAACTTTGGTGTCAAAAACTCTATTGATGCTTGGCGGCACATAAAACACTCTCACTTTCTTGCTTTCTGTGTCTTTATCTTCTGTTTGCTTCATTTTTTCACCCTTTTTGTTTCGTTCTACCTCATCTTGTCTTAACTTTTGAACAATATTCATTTGAGCAATATTTTCAATTATCTTTAAAATTATATCTGGTATGAGTGAAATAACTGTGGCCAAGATTATGTAGAACCAAAATGGTGCTTTGGTATACATAAAGTTATAAATCCAATAGACTGTTTGGTCTTCGGTAATAATCGTAATTGGAAATGGCACAATAAACGAGTTAACTATGAAGCAGAAAAAGAAATAGAAGAATAAGCTGAGACCGAAGCCGACAATGATAAAATAACTTTTGTAATTCCACTCAAGCAGAAGCTTTGCATAATTGAAAAAAAATTTTTTGTTAAAAAATTTAAAATTTACCTTAATGTGAACAATGATAAATATTTGAGTAAAAATCATTGCTCCAAAAACAGCTGTGCCAGCAGTTTTTCCATCGTTTCCTAATGGTATCTCAGATTGTATAACAGCATATGCAAAGAAAAAAGACACCGCTGAATGCCATACACCTTTACATTAGTTTTAATTAAAAAATTGAATTGGAAAATGTTTTCTTTTAATGTTTTAGTATGGTTTGTAAATTCAAAATTACCCAGTATATTCCATTTAATAAATTCGGACCATTTTAACAAATTATTTTTTTTTATTGTTCTTAAAAAAAATCAAATTAAAGTTGAAAAATTTAAAATTTTAATATTTGTTAATTAGCTTTAAGTTAAAAGTAATTTTTATTTTAGTTTTATGCAAAATTTCATCCCAAAAAATTAAAAAAATTTTTGTCTCCGAAGAATTAGGCTAAGTGGACAAATAATTTATCAATAGATTCCTTATTGAGTTTTGATGAACGATTCATGCCAAATTAATACCAAACAAAAATAAGAAATTAGTACCTAAACATTTTAATACTAAAAGAATCAAATACCAACAAGGAATTAATACTATGAGAACTTAATACTTAATAAATCTAATACCAAATAGATTGAAATTTTTACATATGCGTGAAATTAAAAAAGTCACAGAAACGAAGTGAAAAAACAAAGAGAAATTATTTAAAAAAGCAAACAATTAATTAATTTAAGTAATTGATTTATCTTTCGAAAAGAAGCTTCTAAAAGCCTTGCTAAAAAATCAGACTTGAAGACAATTTAAGAAGATCAATCATTTCTAACAAGCTGAGTAAATTAGAGGTCCTTTGGAGAAGTTCATTTGAGACTTGACAAAGAGGGGTTTTGGATTCGGAACTCATAATATCAAATACTCATTTCTATTCTATTATTTCTAATATTTATGAATATAAATTTTGCTAAAAACTTGTGAAAATTATGCCAAGAACTGGAAAATCGAATTTTATGCCTCTAAATCGGCAAAGGATTTCGTTGAAAATAAGATGAAAAAAGTTGAAAAGAGTTTTTACTCCTTAAATAGTGTTGGATGCAAACCAAAGTTAATGAACCCAGAAATTATAGCTTTCTTATACAAACAGTTCTCTCAATCAATCTTTAGGTATCATTTAGATATCTTCATTAATGAAAAGAGTTTAAATGAATTTGATATACGGCAAAATATTTTAATAAGACGATTTATTGGACCCAGTAAATTCACAAAAACAAAAACTTTGAACAAAGCATTAAAATTGAAGTCTATTAGACAAATTTATTATAAGTATAAAATATTCTTTATCAAACAAATTTTTGAAAAATTGTAAGATATTTAATATCTATATAAAACTTTAGTCGGATTAATTTTAGACTATTCTTTTCCTTGCTTGAATTTATTTTCAGAAATTAATATCAAAAAAACTACAAGCAATTCAAAACACAGCAGTCAGATCTATCCTTAAGTTAAAGATGATACTCCCTCTAACATGTTACATCATGAGGCTTTTAATAAACTTAAATTACTAACAGTCTCGAATCGGCTTTTTGAGTTGAGTGAGAGATATGTTGGGACAGGACTGAGTCATTCTATTCCATTGGTTGTCAGACTAGTGGATGAATACAAACAAGACTTCGAATCAAGATATATTGAATACCCTATTCCATGTTGTAATTGCTACCTTACTATTTCCTCTTTTTTTCATGAAGCTTCGACTATGTAAACTTCTGTCACATGTAACAACCTATGTCTTTTAAACTTTCTTTACATTTTTTTTTACTTTACTCTGAAGGAGCTCTAGCTCGGTACAAAAAACAAATAAATAAATAAATAATATTTGATAGAGAGAATACTTCTTTTATTAAACAGTTATCAAAAGTAGAAGATCTGACTTATATAAATTGCACTGAATACGATTTAGCATTCAGTGTTCTATTGATTGAATGGTGCCTCGAATGTAGCAACTCTGGACTAACTATATTTAACTGTCCATTATTCTTATTTCGATTTGTCCATGGGACTTAAACTTTAACTAATTAAATAAATAAATATAAAACTGAAAAAAAAAAACTCTAAAAAACCTATCACTTCTTATTTGGACACTTTTTATTAAATTTTAATTCAATGGCGAAAAGAGTCTTATTACTCGAAGCCAAATAAAAGAGTACAACTAAGCCATTGAACTAGATGAAGGAGCACACTCTAAGTCAGCCCCAAGACCTACTATACTTGGTCACATCAAATAAAAATCTAATCATCGGGGCTCTTTAGACGCTAAAAATAATCAAATCATAGACTCCAAGGGATTATAATCCCGTAGTCCTTTCGGTCAATTATCCGAAAACCATCCATCCATCACCATCACCATCAGACTTGAAGAGACAAACAATATTAATATTGAATACTTGAAAAAATACAGAAATTATAACTTTGATGATTGATTTTTTTCCTAATTTTTAAATAAAGTCAATAAAAAAAATTTTTCTCTTTGGTTCTAAAAAAACTTATTTTTTTTAAAATTTAGTATTTATTACGATGGTATTAAGATCATCTGGGTATTAGACTCTTAGGATTAGTTTCGTTTGGCATTAACTTGCTAGATACCCATGTATCAATAAATTTTTTCAATTTTACTTCACGTCAATCACATAAAAAATGATTTCAATTGATTGACTGATTGTATGCCTTTTAGAAGCATGGATCCATTAAATTCTCTTTTACTTTTAGAATGAATCAGTCTTTGGTAAGAACACTAGAGAAATCATTTATTTTAAATTATTAATCTGATTAAACGAAATTTTTAACTTATCTATTAAATTTTAAATTAGCATGTAATTGTTGAGCATTAGTTAAATTGTAAATATGCTATTTAATATTAAATTTACTGATATAGAAAAGGACTTTTGTTGATTATTCTAATATTGACTGTTTGCTCAAAAAGTCCATAAATTAGAGGAGGAAATGCAGTGTATAAGACATTGTATAATGTCATTATCGATGTGTCATAAACTGTCTTTATAAAATATTTGGTAATACTAGTCTTAAATTTTAAAATTTTACCGAAATAGAAAAGGCCGAAAAAAAAGCAAAATAGAATTGGCAAATGGCAAAAGTTAAATTCTTTTAAATATAAAATTATACTAATATTATTAGTTTAAATTAAATTAAATACCTTGTAGAAAAAATACTGAACCAAATTAGCACCTCTTGTGTAGTATAAAAATCCATGAACAAGCAAAATTCTGCGCACATATTTAAATTTTGAAAAAGCAAAATCTGCCGAACGAGCAGCGTTGCGGCCTTCTTTTCCAAATATACCCAAACCAATATTGGCTTCTTGTATCATTGACACATCATTAGCACCATCACCTATTGCTGCAGTCATTGGCTCTTCCCTGCTTTTCTTAACCATTCGAACAATCTTTATTTTTTTATATTCATTGAATTTTATTAACAAAAAAAAATTTTTGGTTCAAGAAAAGAATGAAAATGCTTGCTGATAGATGGCTAAATTTGCTTTTTTTAGAAAAAAAAAATTACAAAATTTACATACTCTGTTTTTACCTAATATAAATCTTTCTGCTATTTTTTTTTATATGTAAATCAAATCAATAATTATTTTAAATTTTAACAGAGTATGCACTTTTCTTTTTTCTAAGAAATTAATTTTTAGAATTGAAAAAAAAATCACATTTGCTTTTTGAGCTGGACTCATTCGACAGCACAAAACTGCTTCACACCTCATGCACATATCTCTAAATCTGTCAATTAAATTATTCGAAAACACGAGGCCAAGTGTTCCGCCATCAATTACAAGCGCATATGATTCATTTGGATTTTTCAAAATTCTTTGTTTAAATAAAATTTTAATAAAATTTTAAACTAATTCTTTTGATTTTACTGTTTTTTGAAAAAATTGATTCTTTTTTTTATTTGGTCAACTTGTTTTATATCAGTCATCAAAAGTTTGATCATATTATTTGAAAAATGCTTGCAAGAATGAGAAATATTGATAGCAGTTTCTCGTTTATCGCCCGTAAGGACCCATATCTTGATACCAGCACGCCTTAGCTCTTCTAAAGTAAAGGCAACGTCCTCCTGCAGTTTGTCTTCGACAGCAGTGGCTCCTATCAAATCGAGCTTGGACTCAACCAGATCGAAAGCCTCTGCAAGTCTTTCCTTTCTGTTTAAAATATCATTATAAGCTTTTTTCAATATTTTCTGCACCGATTTGTATTCATCTTCAGTGAGATGACGGTGTGCCAAGGCCAAAGTTCGCCATCCCTGCTTGGCAAACTGTTTTATGTCCGCATCACAGCTCTGAATGTTGCCACTAGTACAACACCTGAATACAGAATTTTCTGCACCTTTACATAACAAAATAATGCTGTTCTCTTGAAGGTCTTTGACAATAACGCTCATTCGTTTTCGATCCGAGTCAAATTCAAGTATGTCCAAAAGTTTATATTTGTAAATTTTGTTATTAAATTTGACTATTCGTATTATGCTTGATGTTTCAACACATTTGTCTTCGCCTTCATACTCAAGACCAATTTGAGCGCAAAATTTAACAAAGCTGAACTCGTCTGGCGAAGAAGCCTGATATTTTTGTTGAGTTGAATTATCCACATGCACTGTGTGGCAAAGACTCAATATTTGAAAAAATTTATGCATCTTTTCAAGCTTATTTTTAAAAATAAATTAAATAAAGAATCTGATATTTATTTTTATTAAAAAAATTGTTCTCTCATCTTGACTAAAATTAAAAAAAATAAAATAAAAAATAAATTAATTAAAATATTTGCTTTTTGAAACGTGGCGCTAACAGTCCAAGAAATATTGCTAACAGCTTTCGTAAATTTGCATTTTTTTTGAGGTCTAAAAAGAACTGTTTTCGAACTGTTTGTGCCACGTTAAAAACAGAATAATAACTAGGTAATTAGGCTATGTTCTAATAATAAAAAAAATATTGTTGGAACTAGATTATTAATAGCTGATGGGATCAATAAAATTCATCTATTAGTTAGAAAGCTCTGTCTAAAAGACAGGACAAATATAAATCTTCAGATCGGTCTACATGATAAAATTTTAGAAAAAAAGAAGTATTTTATTTGGTTTGTTTCTGAATGCATCCACAGTTTTTAACTGTTTATGAGTCAAGACTTTTTATTCAAATTAAATCAGATAACAAAATCTGACGACATGTTTTCTTTCTAAAAAGAATATCAAGAATTTGAATGCCTACAAAACCATAGAGTATTAAATTTTGTATTTTTTAAAAGGTTGGACATTTTTGATTTTAGCGTTTTTTTAGTTCTAAAACTTCAAGACATATCATTTGTTAAAATAAACATAATTTAATTCACAATTCAAAATAAAATATCCAACAATATCTCTTCAGCTTAATTTGATCAACAAAGCTAACAGAAGTTGTCGAGCTGTTCCTCAGACATTTGACAGATTTAAATTATCAATGGGGTATTGAAATTTGTAGAAAACTACCAAAAGACTCCTCTTGGTGAACAATTTATTCAGACAAATCGGTACTTGTGATGAAAAGTGGATCTATTTTCAAAATTATGCTTTGACAGGAATCAATGGTTGGACCAACATTTCAACCAGTTAAAGAAAAACTTAATGAAAAATATCCTTTTTTGGTTAACACTAAGCTTTTATTTTTTTAATTCAAAATAAGAGTAAAAATTAGAGTTAAAGAGTAAAAAAGAGTAATGGAAGTAATCAATGATTGGCAGATGACTAATGACTATAGAGCATAATTTCGAGAAGTTCATTTGAGACTTGACAAAGAGGGGTTTTGGATTCGGAGCTCATAATATCAAATACTCATTTCTATTCTATTATTTCTAATATTTATGAATATAAATTTTGCCAAGAACTTGTGAAAATTATGCCAAGAACTCGAAAATCAAATTTAATGCCTCTAAATCGGCATCAATCCTATTCAAAAAAAAAGTACAAGTTCTAAAGCAGAATTTAAATTAAATGGCTCTACGATTCCAAAAGTACAAAGTTTGATTTATCTTGACCAACCAGGAAATTAAAAATCAATAAAGGATTTCGTTGAAAATAAGATGAAAAAAGTTGAAGAGAGTTTTTACTCCCTAAATAGTGTTGGATGCAAACCAAAGTTAATGAACCCAGAAACTATATCTTTCTTATACAAACAGTTCTTTCAATCAATCTTTAGGTATCATTTAGATATCTTCATTAATGAAAAGAGTTTTGCAAACTATTGTTTTTTTTTGATGAATAAAAAAAAGTAGTTCTTCACCCTTTGCTGGTCAATGTAAAATACTCCTTAATAAATGTTCTGAATTTGCTAAATTATGGAAGATTGACTTCAATGCCAAAAGATCTACTGCGTTAACTTTCGGATGAGAGAAAACTATGGATAAGTCCTGTTTTAGTCTGAATAATAACCATGTGACAGATGCAGAAAATATAGAATATTTAGGTCTTTTGCGTCAATTGCCGATTGTTCTAATGTAAGTAATTTTGTTGAACAAAAATGGAAAAATGTTGAAAAAAGCTTCTACTTTTTTTGCGGACTGGGTTGCAAACAAAGATGACTAGTTCAGATTTAGTGTGTTTTTTGCACAAATAATTTTTTCAGTCTATTTTTAAACAACATCTTGATTTATTATTAATTTCGGAACGAAAATTAAAAGAATTTGATACAATAGACAGAATATGTTACTAAAAAAATGTCTTGGAATAAAGAAATTTGCTAGATTTTCACCTAAATAAATAAAACAAATGTTTATGAAACAAAAATATTTTTTTTTTAAAACAAATAAGTCCGAACAAGTTGTGCTCTGATTTGTTATACAAAAAATTTGATAATGTTAAAACGACTTTTTCAGCAAATTTTAGAACAAACAATTTTCATTAATATTATGAAATATGCTGCTAAAACTTGAATAGAGTTAATTGAATTTGTATATAAATGTAAGAATTTTGGCTTGGTAGACTAAGTAAAATATATGTTATCACAAATCAATTAAAAGTGGACTTTTATACCTGATCTTAGATAATTTCGATAGATCTAACTTTATCTGGAATTTTGTAGAAGAAAAGTGGAAAAAAGTTGAGAGGAGCTTTTACTCTTTATATGGACTTGGCTGTAAACCAAAATCGGCATGTCCTAATCTAGTAAGCTTTCTCTATAAACAGTTTTGTCAATCAATTTTTCGATATCATCTGGATTTGGTCTATATAAGTGAAAATGAGCTAAATGAACTAGAGATAAGACAAAATTTATTAATTAAAAGAGCTGTAGGAATCAAGAAATTTTCCAGAATCAGACCTTTGTTAGAAACCTTACAGTTAGAGATGATTGAACAACTATACACAAAACACAAGATATTCTTTTTAAAGCGAGTAAAGAACAGCTCAGTGTGCTGGAATATCTTGACCTTCCTTCGCGGAAATTATGAAAAGTTTGATCAGAAAAATACCTCCTTTTGCAAACAACTTAATAATGTGGAGAAAAAGACTCATATTGATGTTTTGGATTATAGTTCGAAGACTTCTCTAGCAATAATTGATCATTTATTTATTGAGGAAAATCGTGGTCTAGTTGATTCAGTGAAATTTATTGTTTCCCAGATCAAATTAAATATGAAATTAAGCCTAACCTACTATAATTTTTTTTATTTATTAAATGATCTGCTTAAGACAGATTTTTATATATAATTGTGTCTTATTTTAATATATCTTTCTACTAAATCTTTTCTCTTAGGTATAAACTCATCTAGTTAAATTAATAATTGTAAAAAAGACTTTAATTTGGTTATAATTTTTTTTTTTTTATATCATACTTCAATTTGTCCATGGGACTTAAACTTTAAATAAATAAATAAATAAATAAATAATTGAGTTTTTTAAATTCCTATTTTGATCTGTAACTAAATTATATTTTTTTTATCTATTTTGTAAAAAATTTTTCTTTTTTAATTATTTTTTGTTTCTCTAAATTTTACTCTTTTGCCTGTGAAGCTTGAATTGATAATAATAAATAATAATAATGGGATTTAACAATTCATTCATATTTTATTTAATTAACATCTTATTTAATTAAATTAATAAATTATATAACGATAGCTAGTTCAATTGTATTCAAAAAAGTTCACTAATTTTTCTAGCAAAAAAACATGGTCATTTAATTGTTCTTATTCTTTTTTTTTTGTTTAATGGTCACAAATTACTGAACTTTAAATTTATAATATAAATTCTTACCTCGAATAAATTTACTGGTTGCGTGGAACCCAAACGAACCAGCTCGGTTCCTTTTTTCTCATAAATAGTTCCGTCTATGGAAAATTGTTTGAAAATCATCAAATTTTCTGTCAAAGTGCCAGTTTTATCTGAAAAAAGGTATTCTACTTGGCCCAAGTCTTCATTCAAATCTGACGTATTAGCCTTGGCTGGCTGGTCATTCTTCTCATCGTATAATCTAAAATAAAAAACAAGTAAAACAGTCTAATTTTTAGTCTTGATTAAATTAGATAATTTTCATACTCGAGATCCCACTCCAGAAATTGTGAACCAACAAACCTCTGAAGTTCTTTAATAAATTTTTTTAAAAGCTTAAAAATTCAAATCATTTTGACTTACCCACAGTTACATAAAGAGATAGTGGAATGATATAATTGAATATGTTCGCATACAATATGATTGTTATCATGTAATAAATGAATTTGTTTGTTTTGTAAAAATCTGGGCTTCGTCCATCCAAATACCATACATCATCATACAACTGGTTGTATGCCAGCGAACCAGCAAAACACGAAAATGTCATTACGGCCAAAATGCCAAGAAAGACCAGGACAAATGTATTAAGTCTTTTTTCTATACACGACAATTTGTTTGACTTGAATTTTGTATTCTTGAGCATTTTGGTCTCTTTGCCTGTGTAAATTGCTACACCGTAAACTATAGAGCCAATTTTTAAATTACACCCACGCAATAAAATATTATCATTCATTATTGGACTTGAGAAATAAAAAAATTTAGGAAAAAAATTTATTTTTGATTTATCTAAATTAGATACTATTCATTTCCATCTAAAATAACTTTGCCGGTAAAGTCATACAAATTTACATTTGGCTTGTCACATTTAATTACCGCTCTTAATTTTGAGAGCTCTTTTTCCGTTGATAAAAGTGGCAAATTTTGCGGCTTTGATTTTTCCTAGAATTTTTGAAAATTTATTTAAAAAAAAAAACTAATAAAATTTTTTTGCAAAACTTTTAAATTTGTTTCTCCATCTAAATTGGCTGTTGTAATGTGACAATTAGAGTCATCTGAGTGAGCATGAAGCATCAACAAATCACATGGAAAGGTCTGGTCGGCCAAAACTTCAACTATATCGCCTACCTTTTTGAATTAAAGATTAAAAATTTTAATCTTTTAAAAATTTGGCAAAAAATTAAACTTTAATTGTTCATAAAATAAATTATAGATTATGAATGAAATCGAACCACTTGACTTAAACCTTCTTAGATCATTTCATTTGTTCGAAAACTTATCTTAATTCCTAACTTACAATCTCTTATTTTTTCGCAGAACCATCAAATAACTAAACATATATCTCTCTATATCATTATACCTATTTTTATATATTTTTATTTTCATTTTATTCAATTTAATTTTATTTGATTTTTATTTTTATTCTTTTTTTTTGTTAAATGAAGGAGCATTAGCTCGGTACAGAAAACAATTAAAAAATATAATAGTAAAACAATAACAATTATTAAAATGAATTCAAAAGGAACAAAATGAGGAAACTATGGATAAGTCCTGTTTTAGTCTGAATAATAACTATGTGACACATGCAGAAAATAAAGAATATTTAGGTCTTCCAATTGCCGATTGTTCTAATG
Source organism: Brachionus koreanus (assembly GCA_016987375.1). NCBI lineage: Eukaryota > Metazoa > Rotifera > Eurotatoria > Ploima > Brachionidae > Brachionus > Brachionus koreanus. The sequence goes on along the minus strand of PJRA01000011.1, from coordinate 2,135,371 downwards.
TTAGTAATTTTGTTGAACAAAAATGGAAAAATGTTGAAAAAAGCTTCTACTTTTTTTGTGGACTGGGTTACAAATAAAAGATGGCTAGTTAGTCACTCTTAAACACTATATGCGACCATTATCAGTCTAATCTGTAGATAATTAGCAATTTCCAAATTACTTTCAAGAAATGGAAAAAGATTTAGAAACAAACGAAAAAAAAAAACTTAAATTAAATAAATTTTTACAATTTAATTATTTTTGTTTTTTGCTTTATTATTTTTTACTGACGTGTTTTTGGTAATAAAACCTGGTGGATCTCGGTAATATCATGAAAAATTTATTAAAACAAAATATAGTTAATAAGTTTCAAATTCCAATGTCTTAAGTTTTACACAGTGTTTACTAGCGAGTTATTAAACGTATGAAGTTGTAATATTGAATATATATATATAGAAAAAAGATAAATTTTAACTAATGCATTCAAAATCCATCCATCAAAAAAAATTTAAGGAATGCAGTAAATTTTATTACCAAAAACACGTCAGTAAAAAATAATAAAGCAAAAAACAAATTGATGGATGTCGGTTAACTCGTACCTTTCTAAGTGAGTTACACTGTATTTAGTTTATTTACTTCTCTATTAAATAATGATTCAGAGGAGGTTTTTAGAGAAAGTTTTAGAATGCATCTTACAGCAGTATTTTGAATGCATTAGTTAAAATTTATCTTTTTTCTATATATATATATTCAATATTACAACTTCATACGTTTAATAACTCGCTAGTAAACACTGTGTAAAACTTAAGACATTGGAATTTGAAACTTATTAACTATATTTTGTTTTAATAAATTTTTCATGATATTACCGAGATCCACCAGGTTCAAACAGGTTCGGGAAATAAGTAGATAGATATGAGGTTAATTACACTAAAGTATTGTGAAAAAGTACTAATCTGCTAAATCAAATTTAAATGACAATCCATTCATATGTTATTTTAATAAGACAAATAAAAAACCTAAATTTTTCAATTTTTATTAATTGTGAAAAAGTTAAGAAACGGTTTAAAGTTTTCTTCTTTATTTTTGCGACAATGACAATCACTTAAAAATATGTTTTATTTAGACTTTTGTTGTAAAAATGATTGATTGTAATATAACTCTCATGTTGAAAAAATCAGAGTTGTTCAAAAGTCATAAAGTCAAACTCAAGTCATTTGACTTGACCTTTAAAAGACTTTAAAACAACTTTTTTTTTGAGTTTTCTACAAGATAAAACTTTAAAAAAAGAAAAAATTTTTTTTAATTTTATCGAATAATTTAATCTTATTAATTTTGACATTAAATTTTTAAATTAAAATTTAAATAAAAATGTAATTAATACTGACTTTTTTTTGGAAAAAAAAAATTTCAAGTCAAGTCAAATGACTTTTGCACAAGTCTGGAAAAAATTAAATAGCTTCAAATTGATTAACGCTGTTCTTTTATTAAAATTGTTTAGGGAACTTTAAGATTTAAAAAATTGTTCTTTTAAAAAAAAAAAATAGCGATTATTGTAACTCAAGATTTCATAAAAATATGATTAAACAAAATTTGTATTAAGTACATAAAAGTCAACGGTAGCCAAGAGTATTTTGAAAAAAGGCTTATAAAAGATATAATAGAGGAAATTGAAATACATTGTTTCATATGACATAAAGTACATAAAAGTCAACGGTAGCCATGAAATATTCTTTTTTACAATTCATGAATAATTTCCTTTTAAAAGAATTCTTTCATCAAGAAATATCTGTCAACATAAAGAATAGCCAGCATATTGCAGCCAAAGTTTTTTTTGATTATTTTTTTTCCATTGAAAAGTATTGATAGATAAATTAATTAAGTTGCCATACTGGTTTTTACTAACGTCATTGACAAAAGGTCAAACAGAGAGTCTATTTTAAGGCAAGAATAGAAGTGTAATTAAACAGGAAAAAGAAGATCAATTTGTTTGAGTTTTATTTAAAATTTACTCGTATATCTTTCCATTTTTTGTTGACAAAAACACCATCTTTCAATATTCGAATTGGTGTGTTATTTATTTCACGGTCAGATTTATGTCTGAGCACGTCTTCATAGCCCTGTTTTAATTAACCAAAGTTTAGAAAATATTCCAATGAATAAAGTAAATATAATAAGCTATTTTTACTTGTTTAATAACTGAAACAGCAATTACAAAAAAAATTGGAATTGCACCAGCAAATGGACTCACTGGCGGATCTGGTATTATAAACTAAAAAAATTTTTAAATAAATATTTTTAATTTATCTTACTGTGAGAAGCAAATTAAATAGGTAGTAAAAATTTGCCACGCGTCTAAACTGTTCGAATAGATTCTTGGGCAAAAAGTTCCACACAGTGTACTAGACAAATATTATATTAATTTAGAAGACAAGAAAAGCTTTTAACTAGTAGAAATGTTACTTTAGAAGTGACTATTTTGTTAGAAACAAAATCGAGTGGTTCCTCGGGGTCAGTGTAGCAGTCAGGACGCGAATTATTTATGAAAAGGGTCCTATAGTTCAATTTTTTTTCTCTTATGTCTCTTAATTTCTTTAAAATATTAATTAATCAACTAATTTAAATAGAAAAAATTGATTAAAATTTTTTCATATACCAATTTTAGTAAACATTTGCTTAGACAAGCACTATTGTCCACAAATTCAAGAATTTTTCTTTTCATCCGAGTTTTCATGTCTCTTTATTTTATATCTAAATAGGCAAGCATTGATTGAAAAAAGGCCAAATTTTTAGTTCTGCTAACAAAGCTAACAAATTAGTGTCATGGTTGGTGAATTTAAAATTAAAAATGCTTGTTTGGTTATCAATCTGAGATTTGTTTGTAAGAAAAAATATTTTTCAAAATTTATGATCATTTATGAATTGTGATTGTTGATAAACAAAAACATTTGTGTTACTAATCGAGAATTTATGTCAAAAAAAAAAAAAGAAAATTTTCAAGACCTTGCAACAAGGAGTTCTATGAGGAAATATTGTTTTGCAGTGCGATTTGATTATGTAACCCCAGGTAACTAATGCAAATACTCCTAATCTTTTGCTTATTAAATATTTAGCATTTATTTTTTTATAAAAAATTATTTTAGATTTTTTTTTCTATTTTAACTAAATTGACTTTTATGATAAACCGATAAACTGGAGAAAATTTTGCCAAAATGGGAAACAAGAAAAGCAAGAAGGCTGAAATACGACAGCTAACCGAGGTATGCTTCAGTGATCACACATATTTTCATTGCCACGAGCCATAAAACTCATTAATTCTAGATTCATTTCTTTCCAACAAATTTAATTGAATAATAATTCGACATGCTAGATCTTCATATTTATATGTTCATTGCTCATATGCTAATTAGATGTATTATTTTTTGATTGTTTTTTCTAATATAAATTTTTTCATTCAAAGGTAAAAATAAATTTTTGTTTTATTCATCATAGATAGTGAAGAATTAATATTAAATAGAAAAATAAACCATTGTTTTCTTGCTTCAATATCTAATCACAAAAATTTTATGTATTTATGATGTAGTGTCTTTAGATGATCTATGATTTTGATTATTATTATTTTGAAATTTTTTCAATGAAATAAGATTCATCAATAACCATAAAAATTAAAATCATTTTCAATTATATGATTTTATGAAAAATGATAGAAAAAAACATTTATAGAATAAATTAGAACATGAATCACTCTTAGTTTTATGGTTGAAAATAAACATTAAAAGTGCTAAACTAGGATATAGAACATGTCTTAAAATAAAATCAACTAAAAGACTTGTTTACCAGGTTCCTAAGCTATCTATGTCTGGTCTACCGCCTTCTCAAGTTCTTGTTACTTTGTGATATATCTGTTCAAATGCACTAACTTTAAAAAGTAACATAAATTTGCGTCTTATCTTATGCATTTAATAGAACAGAATTTTCAGAATATATAAGCTTACTTGTCTATATATTTACGGGTCCTTTTTATTCAAGACTATCTTATGTATTTTATATAAAAGTTAATTTAATAAAAATTAAAAATGATTTTTATTGCCATATGTAACTCTAAAACCACGCACATTTTTCATCATATTTTTCTCAAAGGAATATAATTCTTGTGTTTTAGGTTCGCGCAGGTCAAAACTACAGCACTATCTGAATTTCAAGTTTTCGCCCACAAAATATTAATCTGCATAGTTGAAAACCTAGAAAATTTAATTTTTTTGGGGGGTCAAAAATTTTTTTTTTTTTAGGTTTCATCTAATCAAGTCAAAATATCTCAATTTTTAAAAGACTTAATTTATTGATTATGCACCAAATCTGAAAGCGCATAAACTCAGCTATACAACGGTATACTTATTTGATATATTTTTTAATATATCGGTCAAGTGTAGGGGTCAAAAATGAGGAAAATTGGTCATTTTTACATTACTTTTGTATCTCGTCCTCGGTTTACCCCCTAACCCCTACTTTTTTTTGCAGAATCAGAAACAAGACAAAATTCTAATAATGATAAACAAATTGTTGAGCTAACTTTTTTTTATTTTTGACTTTTAAGTCTATAAATTTTGACCAAAAAGTGTCCATTTTTATCAAATTTTAAAAATTGAGATATTTTGACTTGATTAGATGAAACTTTCGATTTTTTTTACTCTTTGAGGAGAAAAAAAATTTTTGACCACCCTAAAAAATTGAATTTTCTAGGTTTTCAACTATGCAGATTAATATTTTCTGGTCGAAAACTTGAAATTCAGATAGTGCTGTAGTTTTGACCTGCGCGAACCTTACTTAAAACACAATTTATTTCAAGTCTCGTGTGTTTTGTTGGAGCAAGAATTTATTTATTCTTTAATCAAAAATAATATTTTTTAATTTCAAGGTTTATCAACGGTCTTCTGGTCCATGAACAAAGAGACCGAATTTATTTATTGAATTCATTATAAATTAGGGATAATATAGAAAAATCAAGAATCTATAGAAAAGAATATGATTAAAGGTTTCTTTTTCTTTAAAGTTTTATTTGATTGCACAGCTATTTGAAATAATTTAACAGAAAAATAGTCTAGTTTAGTTTATTTAATGAATATAAATGGTACAATTGCCTGTTGAAACATAAAAAAAGCTAAAATTAAAATTATTTTATTTAAAATCCAAAGTTTGAATGTTGAAAATTTTAAAAAAAGATCTCTTCAGAGTTTTATGATAGATCGATAATAATTCTTTGCTAATTTTAGCAATAATTTCCTTTGAAAAATGACATAAAAGAGAAGAACAATAATCACAACACAATGTAGAATAAAGGTCTTAAAAATTGGAATTTTACATTAGTTGCTAGATTTAAAATTTTTTTGATAGAAAATAGTTTCCTTTTAATTTGGATCGATAAACTACATGCAAGTTTTGTTTAAAAAAATTTTTGATCAATTATTAAACCTAATAAACAAATTTCCTTTGCAACAAGAATGTATCTGCTTGTTTTGGTTTTTTCTTCGAAAAAAAAATTTCTTGTTTGCAAAATCATGCAATAAATTCAACCAATTTTCATCTATTTTGTTAAATTTTCACATTAATTTAAATGAACTGATGATAATGTGTTTTTTTTTGTTTTTTCTCAAATAGCAATGTAAAAAAAAATTCTTAATTTGCTCCTTGTTTGATTTTAAACAGGACATTTATGCTAATTTCAAATTAAATTAAACAATTAATAAAAAAATTTATTTTTTTTAAGGAAGAAATTCAATCAATTTTGGAAAATACTGAATATACAAGAGAGCAAATATCAGAGTTTCATCAAAATTTTACAGTAAGATTTTCAATATTTAAAATTTTATTTTGAAGCCCGATTTTTGTCAATTTAAAAATAAATTTTTAAATATTTTTTGAGTAAAAATTTTAAACTTAATTTAAATTAAAATAATTGATCTTTTGTTTAATAAAATTTTTGATTTCTTGATTAGGATAATTTAATCAAAACTCACTTGATCGAAATTGAAAATACGGTATTGTGAAATTCATCAAAACAAAAACTCTTCATATTTTGATTCAAATCTACTAAAATAAGATATTTCAATTTCGATATTTTAATAAGATACTGCAAACATACTTTGTTGCAGCTTTTTTACTTAAAATTTCTTTCCTATGCAGAAAAAAATACGAAAAATAAAACATCAATTAGATTTCAATTGATTATTCATCTGATTTCCTATGAAAAAAGACTAATGTAAAATTCAATTAAACTTATAAAACATATAAAACAATATAATTAAATAAAAAATGAATTAGAAAAATATGTAAAAAAAATTTTAATTTATTAAAAAAGGAAGAATTTTTGTTTTCTTTGTATTTGAATTTTACAATACCTAAAATATTAAAATAAGAATTTTTCCGAACTTTAAGCTAACAATTTCAAATATATCTTCATATTTAAGTTAAGAATTGAATTAAAATTTTTTTTAAAAAAATTTTGTAATTTTCTTATTACAAAATGAAATTGTAAGAACTTTTTAGCTTAAATATTTCAATTTATTTCCTTTTTAAAAAAAAACTACTTTGAACAGTTATTTAACAATTAGTAAAATATTTTCTGTTCTTTTGACTTTTAAAAATAAAATTATCAAAAGATTGTTTTATTTTTTAATTTTATTAAGGTTTGAGGATAATATTAGTGTTGGATCCCGTCCAGTGGCGGCCATAGGACCGCCATAAAATGATGTTGGCCGAGTACAAAAATAAAATTTAAAAAAATTTCAAAAATGAAAATTTGATAAATAAAAGAATTGAGTAAAACAAAAAAAAATTTTTTGAAAGATTCAATCTAAATTTATCAAAGAGCTGATAGATTTTTTTTCACCCAAATTTATCAATAATTTTTTATTTTAATTTTTTAATTTGCAGAAAGTATATCCAAGCGGCATTTTACAGAAAGATGAATTTTGTAAACTTTACAATCAGTTGCATCCGACCAAAAAAAGCGATAAATACTTGAAACAAATTTTTCAAATGTTCGATGCAGACAAAGACGGAGTGGTTACATTTGGCGAGTTTATGATCACAGTTTTTCTTCAAGGACGCAAGCAGCCTGAAGAAAAACTAAGACTAGTTTTTCGTATGTACGATCACAACTGCAATGGCTTTATTGAGAAGACTGAAATCGAAGCCATTTTGCACAGCATAGCCGACAATTGCAATCAGATAGAATATGATGAATTGGTCGATTGGGACGAAAATCACAGCGGTCATTTGAATGAACAAGAATTTGTTAATTTTATAATGAATAATCCAAAGTTAAAAAGTTTTTTTCTAGATTTAATCAAACTTTATGAATGAGTCTTAGTTGAAAATTTAAATTCAGAAACAAGCTTTTATGTTGTAGATTACTAGATTTAATAAAATATTATTCAAAATCCATGAATTTTTTCTTTTATTTAACAGTTAAAAATTTGAAACAAAAAAACGCTCTTAGCATAAATGAGAATTGAAATTTTGATAAGTCTGGCGATTTTAAATTGTAAAGCTTAGCTAAAATTCAAAAAAAAATCTTAATTTTTTCAGGTGTTTTTAGTAGTGACTGGAATTATCAAAGCAATGGTCCAGATTTTTGGACACATGAATATCCACAATGTAAAGGCAGCCTTCAATCGCCGATAAATATCAAACACTCAGATGCCATTTACGATTCCAATCTTGGTCAGGTTATGTTTCACAACTATGATAAAAAAATAAACTGGAATTTTACTAACACAGGTCTTACTAGTAAAATTTCTAACTAAAATTAAACCAAAAAAATTTAAATAAAAAAAAAAAGTAATCGCAAATCAAATAAGCAATGAATCATTGACTCCTTACATAACTGGAAGTGATTTTGAACCAGATGTCAAATATTTTTTGAAGCAGTTTCACTTTCACTGGGGATTTAACATTTTTCAAGGAAGTGAACATCAAATAGATTCAGCTAAATTTCCTTTGGAGGTTTTTTTTTTATCAGAAAAAAAATTTTTTATAAATTGTGGACAAATTTTGATTTTTAGATTCATTTGGTTCATATGTCAGATCTAAATGAAACAGCTGTTTTGTCATTTTTATTTCAAGTTAAAAAATTATTTTTATTTTTTTCTATATTTAATAAAATTATTTTTTTCTCTAGATAGCTCTAGAAAAAAACCAAAAGTTAGATAATCTAATCAAAGAAATATCCCAAGATGTTGCTATTGAAGGTAAAAAATTTAAAACAAAATTTAGAAAAAAATTTTTTTTTTGTCTTTCAGATAGCCACATTGTCAGCATGTCTCTCGAAGATATAATTCCTGATAGAGAGGCACTTGATAGAGATGGGTTTTACCGCTATTTGGGTAGTCTCACTACTCCACCATGCACCGAAGGTGTCAAATGGACAATTTTTAGATCTAAAATAAATATATCTCAACTACAAGTAAATTTGATAGAATATTAATATTTTATTTTCATTTAATTTGAATTTAAGATGATGGAGTTTTACAAAAATGAAATTGATTTTAATTATAGAGAATCGCAAGAGCTAAATGACCGCATTTTGACGATTAGTGTTCAAAATGCAAAACTTATAGACAATAACATAATTAATCTAAAAACTTATATAAAACAAAAATTAAAAAATTTGTTAACCGTTATAAATGAGCTAATAGATCTATTAAATTAGCTATTATATTTTTTTCGATTTTTTTCTATTGTGTATTTAATAATTTAATTTTTTCTAAATTATTTGAAAGAATAATATTTTTTTAAATTAACAATCTAAAAAAAAAATTTCGTGAAAAGTTTGAATATTAGTTTATTAAATTTGCTTTGAATATCTCATTTATGAAATAAGTCAGTATTTTTTAACGACATTTTCTATATTTAGATAGAAAGCCGGACTGATTTTCTAATTTAATTTCATATTTAGTTATTAAGGCAAATAAAATGTTTTTTCTGAAAATTAATTAAAATTTTTTAAGAATTAAAAACAAGATAATTGGTGTTTAAAAGCTATATAAAATTTTATTTTTTTCACATATATTTAAGTGAAAAACCCCTCGGGCTTTCAGGTGTTAAAAATAGATCTCGAACTGAATTATATTTTAACGTATTTTTAGGATAGTCTTACTACACCACCATGCACTAAATGAAAAATTTAGATAAATATGTTTCAACTACAAGAAAATTTA
>PJRA01000011.1:2051201-2065902 GCA_016987375.1 Brachionus koreanus | reverse complement strand
ACCAGATATATGGAAATAAAATCGAAAGCCAAAAAGAAATTAAATTCCTTGATATTAAATTTGATAGAAAATTAATATTTAGTTCAATGATAGGATATATTAAACAAGACTGTAATTCTGGGTTGAATTTAATTAAAATCTGATCAAATAAAAAATGAGGCCTAAAATTTAATAAAAAATTAGGTAACCTATGCAATTATTTATTTACATCTATCCTAATTATTTTTTTCCATGTCTTGACTAGTTTCAGAAAATAATATCAAAAGATTAGAAGCAATTGACTTTGTACATGTCTTTGCTACCTTACTTAATCCTCTTTTTTTGGGACTTGTTACGAATACAGACTATAGTCCATCAATTTTTGCCCAGGTAAAATTCACTGCCAGGTAAAGGCCGTCGATTTATTTTTGTCTTTAAATTTTTTGTCCGTCAATTATAGTTAATTGAACGTCAAATTAAAATACAGTCCGTGAATTATTTTTTATTTTTAACAAGATCCATGTATTCTGTAACTATCTATCTAAATTTATCAAATTTCAATTTTTTTTTTCTATTTTTAACATATCTTTTTTTTTTATCTTATTCTATTTTATTTATCTTTATTTTGATTTTGATTTTTTTTATTTTTTTTAATATGAAAGAACATTAGCTCGATACAGAAAATAAATAAAAAAATTTTACAATGAATCAGAATACAGGCTCTTTAAATAACACATCTGGGCCACTGCAGTTTTATGGACCTAACCTTTATACTTAATTGCTTGACAAGTCGGGTGACTTATTCTGATTTGAGAGACCATATAAGAGAAAACCAAAGAAAGATTTCTAAATTTACCAATTTTAGATTTTTAATTTTACAAAATTTTTTTGAATGATTTCTTATTTGACTCATGATGCTTTTTAACTAAAATTGAAGTGCTTTGACTTAGAAAGAAAAAAGTTCAATTTTCACTTTGTTAATTTTAATCAATTCTGTTAGTTTTAAATTGAAAATAACTTTCTTAAAAATTAACTTTATTTATTTCATATAATAATGAACAAACAAAAATATTTAATTAAAATTCATATATTGCCAAATTAGTCAGCAAATTTCGCACTTTTTTTTCTTTCGCCTAAAAAAATAAATTAAAAAAAAAATAACTTGTTCTCCACTTTCTAAAATTTAATTGTACTAATAGATGGCTTAAGACAGTCAACATTTAATTTTAAAAAAATAAATTTTAAAAATTGGAATATCAAACATTTTCCTCATCCATTTCGGTTCGATTAACAAAATTTTTCAAACAACCAATAGCACCAAAATATCCTTCATGCTCCAAAAACAAAGCCTTAATTGTTCCTTTTGACCAATAGTTGGTAGCATAGGCCAACAGATGCTTGGAAAGACCATTTAGCCGCAAAAAAGTGCCTACAAACATCACTCTTTCACATTTCTTTACAAATAAAAATTTTCTTTAATAAAATGAAAAATAAAATACGAAAAATAAAAATACATAATTTTTTGCACAGTCTCTGGCTATGAGGCCAACATTGTTTAGAATAGTTTGTAAAGTAGCTCGGGCCAAATCCTCCCGAGTTGCTTGCTCCCGTCTTTCCTTTACATTCATGTTTCCAAAGCTAGAAGCAACAATGTCACCGGGAAGACTAAATTTGGAATAGTCTCCACCATAAATATCTCTGACAAGCTTGTCAACTTTAGTACTATCACCTTTAGTCGCTAGATCGATTGCCTCTTCATATGTATTGCAACCAGTTAGCAGACAGCAAAGGCCCAAAAACGTTCCACCTCCAATACTGCTTCCTGAAACTCGTTTGTATTCGTTTTCTGACTTGACTAGCAAAACACTCACTCCACTGCCAATATTCACCAAAATATATGGATATGTATTTTTGAACGCATAGCTTTGCTTTATAAAATTGCATTTTGTCAGTGGACATGTTGTGTAGTCGGAATCTGTCGAAGTTCCGCTTGCCGAACTGCTTACTGACGAGGAAAGCGACTCACTAGTGCAAGATGAGGACAAAACAGAGTCAAAATTGATGGAGTTTGATGGCGACTTGTCCAATGTCTTCTTGGCCTCAATGTTAAAATAGTAGCACTCATTTTGGTTGTTTATTTTGTTCAGAAATTCGACTCCCTCAATCAGCATATCCAGTTCATCACACTTGACCCAGTGCAAGTTCAAATTTTCGGTAACAACCGACTCGAATTTAAATGCACCGCCACCAGTGGCGTACACCTGAAAGCACAGCTGATAGAATTTTCTTTTTACACAAAGATCTATAAAGTTTTCCATTTGATTAGTCGGAAATCGGATAAAGTGCAGATTTCCGAGGCGATCACCGATTCTAATCGACTTTATTTCCAAGTCGACATCGCGCACACCTGTGTCTCCATAGGCCGTGTTTCCCACCAAATAGTGTCTGATCGTGCGCAGTATGTCCCCCTCTTTGAATTCCTCTTCTTTGCTCAAATCAAGCGGTTCAAAGTAGACCAATTTGACCAATGTGCCACCAACATCAATGCCGAACCAGGGAAAATCTTGAATTAAAATTAACAAAAAAAATTTATTTTATTTTTTTTCTAATTTTTACTTTAAAATTAAATTCTTACCTGGAGGCCTTAGCGATTCGTTTGATACATTCGAATCTATTTCAAATTCGTGGCTCATTTTTATCAGTTTAAAAAAAAAATTTTTTTTAAATTTTTTTCTTTTAATTAAAAACAGCTCATCTTTATTCTTTATCTAAATTTAAAATCAAAATTGAATTTTTTTCTAATTTAAATAAAATAAACATTGCCAATTTAGACTCAGATTGGAAAATGAGTTTAAAATAGAAAATTTAAATTTTCTACGATCAATCTCATTATTTAAATTGATTCATAATTTATGATTTAATTAAGTTTCAAATGAATTTCTATGCCAGAACTGAATGAATGGAAAGATAATTTTTGTTTTAAAGATGCTGAGAACTATATGCCACGAGAATTAGCTAGACTTTGATCCTAAATTAGCTTCTTATTGAATGAAAAAAAAAACATCGGATGATTTAACCATAATTTTCTATTCAAATAAGTCTACTTTTTTGGTGTGTATCTTCGAAATTTTGAAAATAAAATTTTATTACCTTGAATTAAATTTATATTTTTAAATAAAATAAAAAGAAAAAAAAAACTATTTAATTTTTGTTTATCTTGGTATTTGTTGGAAAAATAAAAGGTAGAATGGATCAGAAGCCTTTGATGGCTCACGTTTCGATAGTTTTGCATAATTCTAGATTCACACGAGTTCATATCAAACTTGAGTGTATTTATTTTTAAAAATAATTTTTCTGCTGAAAATTTTATCAGGTCGTTTTGAAGCAAATGGAGTTAAACATATGTTGAGAAGCCCTGCACAACTATATACAATATCCAAAAAATTTTGACAATTTTGCCAAACTAAAATTTGCTTCATCATCATCATCACTATCCCAGCAATTTTTTCCTGGATTAAACCATTCACTTAGCATCCATATGCGATTTTGCTTATGATTATTTAGATATGTCTCATTGTGTAAATACTCACATAGTTTACAAAAAGGATATTTATTCAAAAAAGTAACACCTTCAGACCATATATTGAGACCAGTGCTCGGCTTTTCTAGATTATTTTTTAAATTTTCCTCTATTCTAGCAAACAAATCCAATTTCCATTTAAAATACTCCAAATAAGCAGTATCATTTGAATTTAAATAATTCAAATAATCAGCCAATTCTTTGGGACTTTTGTAATTATCAGCATTTATGTAAAACATGTCAAATGGTACTTCTCTTTTGTACTGGTTTTCTTTGGCACCTCTCACTATGGCCACTGAATTTACATCAAAAATAAACTCCGGATTGTACATGCTCCAAAATTTTTCTGTAATGTAATCAGTGCACAAGCTATTCTCAAAAGCCAGCCTAAATTTGTAGCTATTCATCAATTTTTTGAAGCAATTCCCATCCGGATTAGAATAGCATGGATCTTTTTTTTCTTTTTGATGAAAATATTTTGAACACTTTCCATATACATGCACATTGACGTATTTCATAAGCTCTTTGACGTAGTCTTCACGTTTCGAGTTTGTTTGGCAGTGACTCACAAACCAAACAACAGAAGCTTGTCTAGATTTAGTGCTTAAATCTTGAATGTTTTCGATTAAATTTGAACTTTGAGAACGAACCTTGTACACATCGACATAAATGGATTCATGCTCTACTTGGGACCAGTTGCGAAATGTCTTGTAATCAAGAACTATGTCGCTGTCTTTCTTAAATGTGGCTGTCAAATTGAACCAGTTGTCTAAATCTGTCAATTTGTAGTGACTAGAGCAAAATGTTAGTCTTTGGGGTTCCATTGAATTGAACATCCATATTTGCTTTGGATTTCTATTGTAGCCTTTAGGCGGTGTGGACCATAAATTAGGACCATGAACTACAACAGCATCTGCATTCTCATCAGGTGATTGAAGCAAACTATTTGATCGATAAGCAAAACATCTAGTTTCAGGACAGTTGCGAAACGGCTCTGCGCCCAATTCTTTAAAAGTCCAATCGGGATTTGTAAATTTCCAAGTAATCAAATGGACTCTCTTTAAAGCTGATTTTACTTCAATTTGTTTTTTATTTGAAACTGGTCTAATAAATTTTACTAATTTAAAAACTATGGCTATAATGATAAAAAGGAAGATAAGTCTTTTAGAGCGTCTGCGCATATTTTTAAAAATTTATTCTCCATTTTAGCTTTTCGGTCCAATTGGACTAAAATTAAAATTCTATCACACTTCATTGAGTTTTTTTTCTCTCTCAAAAGTATGTCCTTAAGGATTGTAGCATAATATAAATCATTTTAGTTATAAAAAGATGAGTTTGTTTTATTTATTTAGGTTTAAGATAAATTTTTGAATAAAAAAAAAATTATTTTTATTTTTTTTATCAGTTTAATAATGGGGTGATTTTTCAATTAGTTTTACATAAAGAGAATAATATTTAAACCCTTTTTAAAAAATGAACTATTTTTTTAAATATAAAATTTTAGATTTATTCAATTTTTTTTAATTGTTTCTGGTTTCTATGGATTTTTCCTAAATAAAATTGGCTTTGAATAGATAATTTTGATATGAACAATTTGTTTTCTCTATAAATTGCTATTTGAAAATTTTACTAAAATTATGTAATTTAGAAATAACTTCAAACATATTTTTTTGCTAGCTCAATTTTACTTTTAACTTAAGGTGCTTCAAATTTCAACCATATTTGAATCATTGTTGTTAATCTACTTAAAATAATAATTTAACTTTTATTTTTTGATTTTTAAAAAATACAATTGATGAAGTCTGAAGAAAGATTGTTTTTAATTTTAAAATTTTTCTATTAACAAAGCACCCCATCTTTTGTTCTTATTAAAGTCTCATAAAAGATCTAATTGAGTGCAATATTCTATATGCTCACAATGTGGATAACATGTAGGGTAATTTTTAGATTTATATGAGATCTCATTAGAAAAAAATTATGAAGTCTCCCGTCTGAATCTCATGAAATTCTCGAATATTTTCTCATTACTTTTCTCACTAATTCAAATTACAGCCTCACAAAAAATGAGGCATAAACATAAAAAATTGCTTTCTGGTTTAAAATATTTAGGTTTTAATTTAAAGTTTAATATTAAAAAATGTCAATTTTTTTATCAATTTATTTCAAATTTATTTTATTTTACAATTATGGTTCAAATAAAATGTTGATAAAAAATGAATTACTAAGTCTTACTATTTTAGATTTCTTACATTAAAATTTATTAAAATTTGGAAATTTGGTAGTAAAAATTAAAAAAAAATCTTTAATTTTTTTAATTAAAAAGTTCTTAAATATCGTACATTTAAATATTGTTCAATTTGAAATGAAATACAAAAATAAATTGTAAGTTGAAGTAGTTAAATAATTCAAAACATCCTTTCAGTTCAAGCACATATATTTAAAGAAAATATTTATGTATATTTATGGATATTAAGATATTTTAATAGACTATCAACTTTAACTTGCTAAATAAATGAAAAGATACAGTAAAATTTTAAACAAACTTGCATTTATTCTTTTTCAAGTTTATAAATTAAACTAAAAATCTGAAAATTAAAATAAAAAAAGAAATCTATTTAGGCCTCACCTAGAGTATGCTGCTGCAGCTTGGAATCCATATCTGAAAAGAGATATAGAGATACTCGAAATAAAATATGAGCAAAGATTAGCAAGGCTTGGGTTAACGTCTCTAAAAGCAAGACGAGAAAGAGGAGACTTAATAGAATTTTTCAAATGTATAAATCAGCTTAGCTTAATAACCTGGCAAAACCCTATAATCAAATGCAATTATCTCACAACTACCGGTCCCGCAAGCAATATCCGAGGACACAAACAAAGGTATAGCAAACAACTCACTAAGACAAAGCAACGTGAAAATTTCTTGACAAATAGAGTAATCAAAAGCTGGAATGAACTACCGAGTGAAAAAATAAATGCGAGGTCATTAAACAGTTTCAAAAGTCAGTTGGATAGACACATGGAGCGAAATTAGAATTCGAGCGAAATGCCAATTGAGAATTCTCTTAATTAAAAAATAAAGTTACCTTGGCTCCAGTCGGCCACCGAGTTAGCCACCGAGGAAGCTTACGGATACTCTAAATTAAATTTAACATCAGGAAGAAAATATGAGAAAAAGAAAAGAGAAGTGGAAAAAATAAAAAAGAAAGGAAAAAAAAATAAAAACAATTTTACTAATATGTATATGTATAGACCTGGATAACTAAATTCAACTCGGACTAATTATAACTTTTTTTTTTTTTTCTTATAGCTACCATAGCCAGACTAAAGCTATTCTATGGTAAAAAATGGTAAAAAAACTACTTCTCATTGAAATGATCCATCTGAAAAACCATTCATATTTAGAATTTTTTTTGAATAGTCTCCTACAAATTTGAATGTGTCATTGAATATTGAAATCTGTCAAATCATGAGGAACAACTCATCAGCCTCTAATAGCCTTGTTAATCAATTTAAGCACGCTAGATATTGTCGAGTTTGAAAAGTCATTTGATGATTGGCGAGCATCAAGCTTGGGGTTGCTTTCAAAATCTGTAAAAATATATTTAGAAAATTTAAAAACGCAAAATTTTATGACTCAACATTATAATTTTTTTATTATGAACAAATTGATAATTTAAAAAAAAAAGTAGATTTTAAGTCAAAAATATGTCACAAATAAAAATTAGAAAAATGAATATTTGTGTGTTGATAAAATACTATAAGACTTTTCTAAAGCTTTTGATATTGTACCACATCAACGGCATTATATAAGGAATTAGTATTTGATAAAAGCCAGGAGTTCAGTGAATTTTGGAAAAAAAATAAAAACAAAACTTTTAAATTAGAATTACTTTTTTAGTTTAAGTAAAAATCTCGTTCTACTAAATTAATCAGCTCATAAAAATATTGTGTTTGCTAGAACTCTTTTGAACAAGTTATTAAGTTAAAAAAAAACTTGCTTCATAAAAAGTTAAAAAAAATAAAACCTTTTTCTAAATCAGAAAATATTTTTAGATATTCTTTACATATACAAAGATGAACTATATTTTAAGTCTAACTATATGAGTGAATAGAGCTCATCGAGAACTACAAGAACATATGTTAATTCACTAGGTTTACTTGACTTGGTCCAAAAAAAGTGCCATCACATGCAGACGGGCGATTGATCGTCCAAGGGTTAAAATAAAAGTATTTTTTTTGAAAAAACTTTACGTTTTCTTTAACAATTAAAGGAATAATAATGAAATCATTTTAAATATCTTTTATATTTTGAATTAAAAATTGTAAAATATTCATTAATTAAAAGAGAGCCAAAAGATTACGCCAAAAAAAACAAAAAATCCCATTAGAAAACATACAGTGTCAAAAAAAGAACTAATGCTATCGTTGTCCTCTTCATAAGGATCATTTATTTCATAAATTTTGGCCAAATCATCTATTGTATAGCAATCACCATATTTTTTTTCACTATCCTTTCTTGAAATTTTAGTCAATGGCTCTTCATTAAATTCAATAAAATCTAGTCTTTCCAATACGCCTTCATTCAATTCTTTTTCAAGTTCGATAATTTGATCGTTTGCTATCTTTTCTGCTACACAATTCGAATACAAAACAGCACATGGACATTCAAATTTGTTCAAACCTTGCAAAAACACAAAACAAAGCTTGTATGTCAAGTCCATTAGCATTTCTTGTTTAAGATAATTTTCATCAATAATTATTCTATATCTAAATGGCAGACATTCTAAATAGCCAATACTGGACAGATAAAACTCTCTTGTGTAAGAGCTTTGCTCTATAGAAAATAAAGGCTCAGTTGCCAGTCCATCTGGAAGCGTTTTGTCTTGCGAATCCTTAAGACTGTAGTAAATTGTTCCAGAATTATGAGTCACTACAATAAATGTAACTGATGGCTTTATAACCTCTCCATTTAATTCAGTAAATGCCTTTTTCAATAGCTGAAGTTCTTTTTTGTGTGTAATTAACTTTTCATCGTTTAGATGAAGACCATTGCGGTAAAAAATAATCACCTTTGGAATCGAGCCATTTTTTTCCATGTAAATTTTAAAAAATTCAATAGTCATTTCCTTTAAATTTTCAATAGTAAGATTTTGTCTTTGACCATTTTGGTCTTTTACTTTGCTAACAACTGAATAGTATGTCAAAAAATTCGAATCTATACTTCCACAAAGAACACTAATAATTGAATTTGTTCTATCATCGTATAAAACAGTGCCAGAAATAATCAATGAGTCAGTCTTTATAATTGATTTTATTGATCGCTTAAGAAAGCTAGCCTCTTCTATCTGATTGAGCTGAAATGCTTGTTCAATAGTGTCATAGCCATTCGGGTATCTGACTCTTATAAAACAAGTTTTTTTGTGTTTAGTCATTTAATAGAAAAAAAAATTTTTTTTAATTTTATTTTTTAATTCAAGTTTTAATTAAAAAGAAGACTTTTAAAATTTATTTAGTGGCATAATGCTTAATAGCATTTGTAAGTGATTGGTAGTTTGCCCCTGTTAGTTCATAGACCTTGCGTCCTCTTTGAAAAAATAAAAAGCTAGGTAGTCCGCGAATTTTAGAAGATTGACACAAGTATGGCAAATCAGTTGATTCTACTTTCAAAAATTGCATGTTTCGATATTTTGCAGCCATTTTTTGATACAATGGAGTTATTTGTTTACAAGGAGCGCAATGTTTGCTTGAGAACATCGCTATTGTAGTTCGATGATGTTTGTTCATTAATCGGTTTCTATATTCAGGTTCTGATTTGATGTAAATAATTGACATTTTTTATTCTAGAGACAATTTTTTTTTTCTAAGGCTTATTCTTCTAATCAAATTATTTTTTCATAAATTTTATTTAATTTAATTTAAAAACTTCAATTTATATTTAAATTTACATAAAAATAAATTTGTATAAAGGTTTGTATTTTATTACTTCAACTCAATCAAAAAGACCAAAGGTCATACCCAATACGGGGATCATTATGATAATAAAAATTAAAATATTAAGTTTTTGATATTTAAATCAAAGTTACAAAAAAAAGAAAAAAATTTATAGATATCGATGGAGATTTAACCGAAATTATTGATTATGGATTAAAAATAATATTTTCGATTAAATATTCACCATTCCCTACATCAAATAATAGCTATTTAAAAAAAATTCAAAACCCCCGACTGTAAAGACAATGATAACAAGCACAATATGCAAATGATTTTAAGAATTTACAACTGTAAAAATAAAAATAATAATTTTGAATTTTTAAAAAATAATAAAGCATTCGTTTATCATATGGCAAACATACAGGTAGATTTGTAAAAAAATATGTGCATGTATATTTAAATAATTAAACCCCTTCCTAGTTCAAAATGTATTATTCTTTAAATTCATATTTAAAAGATCATAGTTAAAAATATTATTTAAAGAACAAGGTGTGTGCTCATTTAATTGACCTGAAGAGTTTGAAAAACAAGGCAGAATTTTAAAGCATAAAAGTGGTCGACCTAAAAAAGCTCAAAATCCTTTAGTAAAGTTAAAATTTTTATATTTAAACTTTACTAAAGCTTTCACCAAGGTCTCGCATAGAGCAATATTCACGAAACTTGAATCTTATGGTTTCAGAGGACAACTTCTTAATTGGCTGTCCGACTTCTTAAGAAGTAGAAAACAAAGAGTTGTATTGGGTCAAGTGTCGTCAGATTGGAAAGAAGGGAAGAGTGGTGTTCTCCAGGGATCAGTGCTTGGTCCACTTCTCTTTACCATTTTTATAAATGATTTACCTGAAGAAGTTAACAGCACAATCAAGCTTTTCGCAGATGATACTAAATTGATAGGCACATTTAGGAATGAAACCGATGTGAAAAACCTTCAAATCGATATAGACAGACTTATTACATGGGCAAACAAGTGGCTGATGAGTTTCAATGAAGAAAAATATAAATTAATGTTTTTCAAGAACAAAGCTTTCCCGAATAATAAAGAATGCATAATATACAAAAACAACAAAGACTTAGGCATACATCTCAAGAATGACCTTAAATGGAAATATCAAGTTTCTCGTGCAGCCAACAGAGCTAATATTATTCTTGGTCAACTTAAGCAAGTTTTTAAGTGCTGGTCTATTTACAACTTTCGAAAGGTGTATGTATCTTTCTTTAGGCCTCATCTACAGATATAGTGATACTCGAAAAAGTACAAAACGTGCAACCAAGTTGGTACCTGAGATTAGGAACTTAAAATATGAGCAAAGATTAGCAAGGCTTGGGTTAACGTCTCAAAAAGCAAGACGAGAAAGAGGAGACTTAATAAAATTTTATAAATGTTTAACTAAAATTTATTCTATTTAAAAACACTTATTTTTAATAATAATTTTGTTGAAGTGAAGCAAAAATTCGTTCTAAATTTTCAATAAAAGTTGTGCATTTAAAGTATGAATAGCTGACCGTCTAAAAATGGCTTCAAATGTATTAGCCCTTGAAAATTCATCCAAAAACAAAACATTCAAATAATAAAAACGTGTTTGCTACTTATAAAACTGAATAATGATTTAAAAGGTTAGAAAATAAGCTTTAATTAGAAAAATGATAAAATTTAACTTTTTTAAAATTAAGAAACCATACTAATCGTTGTACGTGTTTTAGTAAAAAAAACAGGTGGTCAGTGTTTTAGCATAAGCCTTCAAATTTTAAAAATAAAAATCATAAAAAATAATTCAGTTTTATTTTTTAATCTAATTATTTTAATATTTTTGAAATTAAATAAAAATTTTAATCTTAGAAATTTTCAGCCTTATGTGAATTGAAAGAAATGTCGGATATACTGTTTAATTATTCAATACAATTATAAATATTGTTAGCTTTAACTGTAAGAAACTCAATTAAGTATTCAATTTAAGGTAAACATGATGATCGGCATTCAACTATTAAGAGCCATACGCATCATCATCCTCTTTGCTTAATTTACGGGTTTAAGCTTGAACAATTTAACACTGATTAAATTTTTGAACAATTATCAACTTGAGTAGTCAACAAAAATAAAACAAACTATACTCTACTGGAGGAAAAAAATAATAAAATTTCACTATACATTAACTTATTAATTTCTACCTGTGTCGAAATTATAGCTTAATCTGTGTAATATTACCTATCCGAATTAAACCTAAAGAAATAACGCTTGTCGAAATCGAGTAATTTCATATAAAATAGCTTTTTAAAAGTCAATTAAAAAAATTGATAGATTAAAAAAAAAACTTTTAAAATTTTTTCAAATTGAATTAAAAATTAGCTAAATTTTCGATTTCTTTTTTTTGAAATAAATGAAAAAAAAAACACTTAAAAAATAACGAAATTACATGAAATGAATAAAATGTATTTTTAAATTTAAATAAAATAAAATAAATCTAACAGTAATTTGGTAGATTCCATGGCAATGATAAGAGAAGTATGTAAGTAAAAGAAACAAATGTAAGAAATTCGCTAATTTAAAAAAAATATATAAATTGATGCAAAAATAAAATTTAAAATATTTATTTTTTAATAAATATTTTAAAAATATTGAAATCAAAAAAAAAATAGCCTTCAAAAATGAAAATAATCTTGGTATCCATATTGCTAATATTTGGTCAATCAAGTGAAATAAACGGTTCCTATTCATCTGGTAAGTCTTCTGGTTTAAAAAAAAATAAAGACATTCAAAATGAAATGAATGAACAAATGGAAAATGTAATGACTAATCAAAGAGTTCAATTGCCCAAAACAAGTAAAATTGAATGTGACAAAAGTCAATCAAATGTAAGAAAAACCACAGATGATGCTTTTTTCATAAATCAAATGGCATCAGTGGCTCTTAATTTTGCTAGATCGGACTCAAATGTACAAGTGGAAAGTAAATTTTGTCCATTTATCAAAGTCGATTGTGACATGAATTACAAATACAGAACAGCTGATGGAAAGTGCAATAATTTGGATAATCCTTTGAGAGGTGCAGCCAATACTCCATACAAGAGATATTTACCTCCGGCTTATGATGATGGCTTAGAAACAATAAGATCAAAATCTGTTGCTGGCGAAGCATTGCCACATCCTAGAACAATTAGTTTAACTATATCGCCTCCGTCCAAAAACAAATTCGAAAGAAAAACAACTCAAATATTTCCCATTTTTGGTCAATTTTTTATCCATGACTCGGCTTTAACATCGGCAAATACTGATCAAAATGGAATGGAAATTGAATGTCCATGTGAATCTACTGATCCTATTTGTATTCCACTTCAATGGCCCAAAAATGATCAATTTTTAGATCAAAAATGTATGAAATTCACTCGTTCTAGTGCCACATTTCCAGACTTTGAATGCTCTATTGTGTACAGAGAACAGCTCAATATTTTGTCTGCCTATCTAGATGGATCAGCCATTTATGGTTTCAATGAAGAACGATCAAATCAATTGAGAGAATTTAAACAAGGTCTGTTAAAAACAAGTGAACCAATTGTAGGCAAAAAAAGAAGAGTTTTAAACGGCTCCTATCTTCCACTCGCAGATGATACATGTAGTTCTACTGAAGGCAGAACATTTAATTGTTTTTTGGCTGGCGAAACTAGAACAAGTGAAAATTTAGCTTTGGTTAGTATGCATACATTGTTTATGAGAGAACATAACAGATTAGCTGGTCTATTGGCAACAAACAATCCAACATGGACCGATGAACAAATTTATCAAGAAGCAAGACGAATTGTGATTGCTGTCTTACAACATATTGTTTTCAGCGAATGGTTGCCAATAGTTATTGGAGATGAAAGTCTATCACCTGATTTAACCAAAACAGAATATTACACTGGCTATGATAGAAAAGTAATTCTTTTAATTTAATAATTAAAAATCAATTTTTATTTATTTTTAAAAATTTCTTTAACAATCTAATTAATCTAACAAAAAAAAAAGATAAATCCAGCAATTGCAAACGAATTTTCAACAGCTGCATTCAGATTTGGTCATAGTTTGATTAGAGACAAATTTACTCGATATGATGATAATGATAATAGAATAAAAGCCATAAATTTTACAGACATGTCTTTTAAATCTGATTTTGCTTATAACATTAGAGGACAAGGCATTCAATCATTTATGAGAGGAATGACAACAGACAAGTGCAAAAAATTTGGCTCTTTTGGCTTCGAATTACAAAATAAACTATTTGGAAAAATTGAGAACAATGAATTTACAGCCATTGATTTGTTGTCAGCCAATATTCAAAGAGGAAGAGATCATGGTATTAGACCTTATGTGGATTATGTTAAAATGTGTCATGGAATAGACGCAAAAACTTTTGACGATCTATTACCTTTAACATCAACTGAAAATATTTTACTCTTGAGAAATGCTTACAAGTATGTTTACTTTTCAAATAAATAACAAAATATTTTTTTCAAAATAGAAATTTAAAATATGAAAATTTTACTTAACTTTAAGAAATGTTGGTGACATTGATTTGTATGCTGGAAGTTTGCTTGAAGAGAAAAGTTCAAGCACATCATTAGTATCTAGTACTTTTGCATGTATAATTAAGAGACAATTTACCGAGTTGAAAAATGGTGATCGTTTCTATTACGAAAATGGACCATCAGTGAATCCATCTGCATTTACTTTAGGTAAACATAAATTTCATTGTTCTGCTTAATTTCTAAATCATTGAATAAATAATAAATTAAAGATCAATTAGATCAAATAAAGAGAGTAACATTGTCAGGCTTAATTTGTGAAAATTATGACTTAATTTCGTTGCCACAACGAGTTTTCTTTTTGCCTTCATTTGAAAATCCAAAAGTTTCGTGTGATCATTTGAAAAATCAAATCAATTTGAATTTATGGACCGGCATTTTGTAGCTTTTACAATCAAATAAATCAAATCTATTATTTTAGAACCCACCAAATAGTTGCTTTAATTTTAATAGAAAAACATTCTTCTATTTATTTAATTAGTTTTTAGTTAAATATTTATTAAATAAAATTTATCATTTTAATTTTTTATTTTAATTTTATCTTAATGAAACAAATACTTACTAAAATAATCTAAATATTCTGAAAATAAGATACTCT
>PJRA01000011.1:2009093-2043612 GCA_016987375.1 Brachionus koreanus | reverse complement strand
ATGCCTCTTGAAAAATTAAGAGAGCGCTTTTGTCCCATATCTAACGGTTGTGTAAAAAGAGGTGATAAACAAGGAAAAAACAAGATATAAGAAGTTTCAAATCTTGAATTGGCAGAGGGCTTGACTAAGTGTTTTTGAAAAAAAATGTATGTCGGGGACATTATCTGTACTAAATTTTTTTGAAAATTTTCTCTTTCATTAATAAAAATTATATAAAAAACTAATGTGTGTGTTTTTTTAGTCATATGGTCCTTTTATAATTAAAAAAATTTCGTCGCGCCCCAATTGCCCACACCTGATTTTTTTTCCAGTAAATTCTTGATAAAAAATTATCAAAATTACAAATTTTCAGGCACAGGCAATTAGGGCGTCATATCGGGCGAAAATCCTGAAAGATCTTGCTTACCTCTTTCGTTTACTAAGGAAAAATTATGGAAATTTTGGTAATTTTATTTAATACTATATATTCTGAAAATATCAAAAAAGGTCTTATTTTCTAATTTTTCTATAATTTCGCTTAAAATATTGATTAATTCAATTTTTGGCTTTCTTTATTCAGAAAAAAAATCCTCTATATAAACGGTTGTTAATTTTCACATGAAAATTGGACCAATCTTCGAAATTTTGATAACAAGAACAAATACTTTGACCATTCCAAAAGTACAGCAAACCGTGAAAAGAATCCGCTTTTGATAAAAAGCTGATGTTGTGTGTTTGGTGAAATTTCCTTGGGATAATACACAATGGACAAAGACAAGAGAAGATAATGGTTTATATTTTAAAGATAAGCCAACCATTTTTTTATTGAAAAATTAAAACTTTTTTGACATTTTTAAAAGTGAAATATTTTCTTAATTTTAAATGAAACAAAAATACTATGTTTTTAGTTACTATCGAGTGGTCTGCAATATTATTAAGTTATTTCGATCTTGAGATATTGGGCTTCGTGTGTCCAACTTTGTATGTTACTTTACAAAAAAACAAAATTTTCCAAAAATTTACTTTTGTATTTTTATGTCTTTTTTATTTTATGATATCTGTTTTGTTATATTCCTTTTAAAAAAAAATTTAAATTTCAGGTGGTTTACGACTTTTTTATTAAACTTTTCAATAATTTTTTTTGATTTTTCAGTAGAAGTGAATCACTTGACTTTTAGACCTAAAATCTATTGATAAGAATAAATCACATTATTTATTGACATAAATAGAAAAATAAAGAATAATATTGAAATGAAACATAGAAAGATTTCAAAATAAGATTTTATTTTCAGAATGAGACAAGTCACAGGGATAGTAAACAAAAAAATTGAATAATTTGATGATGGATATAGTGATAATAATATAGGATAATATAAAAGGTTTATCAAATAATATTATGGACTAAAAAAATAACTTTTCTGTGTTTCTTTTTTATCTAAGAAGAAAAACTTCCTTCGATTTTCGTCTTTTTCGCTTAATGGCTCATTTTCATAGAGAGCAGCTTTTTACTTTTCAAGACCAGGTTGAAGGTAGAATGGTGTCGTGGGTTTTTTGTCTTCAAAAGCCGTGAATAGAAAAGAAAGGAATCGAACTAGTGCTGATTGTTGAATAAAGACAATACAAGATAATGGTTTATATTTTGAAGATTAGCTATCTTTTGCATTTTTATTACTGATAAATTAAAAAAATTGCAAAATTATTTTACTTAGCCTAATATTAATTATTTTAATCATTTAAAACAAATTCAATTTTACAAGATTTAAAAAAAGAGCAATTTTAATTAAATTTTAACCATGAGATTTTTGGTTTTTTTTTTCGAACTTTGAAATATCTGAAAAATAGAATAAAATTTTTTAAAATTTAGTAAATTAACCTAAAGTATCGTAATTTTTTTTTATAAACATATTTTGATTCAATTTTGATTAAAAGCTTAAAAATTGGAATAGACACCCCAAAATTTATCTTTTTTTTTAGACCTAAGACTTAGTGAATGGACAATAGCTCAAATAAGTACACCGTATTGCAGAATTGATTTAATTTTATTATGTTTTGCCTTTTGGAACATGAGATATTTGAACTTAATGATAAGCAAATTTTTTTTACATTAGAAAGCCCGAGGGGTTAGTTTTAGGCCCTTTTTTACTTTAATACTTTATGATAGAAATAAATTTTTATAAAAAACCTTTAAAAATTAAGCATCTTGTTTTTAATTTAATTGTTAATAAACTTTTAATAATTTTCAGAAAGATATTTTATTTATTTACAAAAATAAATTTGCAATTTTGAATTTTCTTCGAAGAGATCTGGCCAAAAAAAATTTTTTACCCCATCGAAAAAACTTGTTTTTCTAGGCTTGCAAGTATGCAGGTTCATATTTTAAAATTAGATAGTTTAATTAATACCCAAACCATCAAATTTGTAAATTTTTGAGATGAGACTGAGGCTGAGAATTTATAAAAAAATCTTTTAAACAATAAAATTTGAACATCTCCTCTTAACAAATTTACTTATTAAAAAAATTTTGTTTACTAA
Source organism: Brachionus koreanus (assembly GCA_016987375.1). Lineage (NCBI taxonomy): Eukaryota > Metazoa > Rotifera > Eurotatoria > Ploima > Brachionidae > Brachionus > Brachionus koreanus. The sequence continues at coordinate 2,041,101 of PJRA01000011.1, read as the reverse complement.
TTTTTAAAATTTTTTCGCTTTTTTTTTGCCTTTTTTAAGGTTCGCGCATAGCAAAACTACCGCACTATCTGAATTTCAAAAATCTGACTTTAAACTATTAATCTATATACTTAAAAACCATATTCGTAAGCCAAAAAGCATTTTCATAATTAAAAATTATAGTGAAATTTTTTTTTAAATCACCCTTTTTTGACTCAATTTTATTATCTTAAAAATAAAATAAGTGGTCCCAACGATTTGTTTAGAGTTTTGTCTTGTTTTCAATTTTTTTATTAATACTTTATAAAAAAAAATACAATGCAAATTTAAAGCTAAATTTGCAATTAAGACTTAAGTTAACAAAAAAAATTAAAATTTATTTTTCTGAATTAATTATAATTTGCGATTTTCAAATACATAGACTCAACAAAAATTTGCAATTAAAATCTGCATATTTAACATTTTAGGTCTTTATTAGCAATTTTTAGAAAAAAAAATGTCGAATAATGACAAAATTTTATCTAATGCTGAAATAGAGCGCTACTCTCGTCAGCTGATCATACCTGATTATGGAATCGAAAGTATTGTAAAGAAAAAAATTAAGAAATTTCTTTCATTTAAGAATACATTTAGGCCAAATAAAACTCAAGTGTTCAAGCGCTTTGATAATCGGATGCGGTGGTCTTGGATGTCCTTCAGCTCTTTACCTCAGTACTTCTGGAGTAGGCTGCCTAGGTCTTGTAGACAACGATTCAGTTGAAATTTCAAACATACACAGACAAATTGCTCATGAAATAAGCCATGTTGGTGTTAATAAAGCCAAAAATTTGGCCAACAAATGCCAATCGTAGGATCTTTGATAGTCAAAAATTTCTTTCTTTACCTCCATTTTTAAGACTAAATGACAAAATAAAGTACCAAGTGCATGAAATGCTTTTCGACAAGAGTTCAGCTGTAGCTCTAATAGAACAATATCCTTTCTAGAAAAAAATCATTTGTCTATTATTTAAATTAAACCTTAACTTTTCTAAAAATATGACGTAGTTTTAGACTGTACAGATAACGTGATCACTCGATACTTAATAAATGATGTGTGTGTTCTTCTAAACAAGCCTTTAGTGTCTGGCAGTGCTCTTAAATTTGAAGGACAAGTATTTTAATTTAAATTAAAAGTCTAATTTAATCCAAAGCTAAAATGTAAAATTAGATAACTGTTTATAATTATTTGAATGGGCCGTGCTATCGGTGTTTGTACCCGAAAGCGCCACCGGTTCATTCAGTCTCGAACTGCTCCGATGCAGGAATTCTGGGACCCATAGTAGGCACAATAGGTTCTTTACAGGCATTGGAGGCGATTAAAATATTAGCAGGCATCGGAAGTAAATAGAAAATTTTATTTTACTAAAATAATCATTTAAGTAAAATAATCAAAGAGAGCCTTAGTGGTAGAATGATGATTTTTGACGGGCTTGACTTTCAGACCCGTACGATTAGGCTTAGGCCTAGGCAAACAGAGACTTGTCTAATGTGCAAGACTGCTATTGACACTGGACTTAGTTCAGCGTATAAAATTCAAATTTTAGACAAATTTGACTATAGTTTATTTTGTGGTGTTTCTAATTATAATGATAAATCGCAGGACATTAGTGTTCTGAGTGATGATAAACGCATCAATTGTTTGGAGTATAAAAATTTGTCTGATCCACATGTGTTAATTGATGTGAGGCCTAAGTGTCAGTTCAATATTTGTTCTTTGCCTGAGTCAATAAGTAAGAAATAGATGTAAAATACGACTTAGATTTATTTAGGTTTAAGATATCCCGTTTGATGAGTTTATTTACAATGAAGATAATGTGATAAATAACATTAAAAACAATGTGGAAAAAAAAAATTCAATTTTTGTTGTGTGTAGACGAGGAAATGATTCTCAATTAGCTGTTAAAATACTAGAAAAGCACTTTAGTTCAAGCATAATTAAAGATATAAAAGGAGGCTTGCAGGCATGGAGTAAAGAGATTGATTCCAATTTTCCAAAATACTAAATAAAGTTTTATTCAACAAAAAAATTTTTTTTTATTTGTTTCCGGTTGTAGTAAACTGGAGTGAAGGTCAAATTTTTTAAATTTTTAAAAGAAACTAGAATATTCAAATTTTAGATATTACTATGATATAATGAACGCTCGGACCCAACTTTTCGAGTTTGTAAGTTTTTGATTATTTACATAAATTTTTCAAATGTTGGTGTTTTTTAGTCATGTGAAAGTCGACATGTTCCAGAAATAGTTTCAAGTAAACACAATTATTAATTTTATAAAAGAAAAAAAATAATTTTAATTAACTTTTTAAAAGCTATCTTTCACACAATATTGATTCATCGAACAGCTGGAAAGGTATTTGAAAATTTTATTTGTTTATATAAGTTTTTAAAACTAAAATAAAAATAATTTTTAAATTTAAATTTTTAGGAAATATCATTTATTTTTTATTTTAAAAATAAGACAAACTAGAATTAGAATAACGATATACAATGGTTAAGTGTCGTTCAAATGTTAGCTATACTTTAAATAATTAGCACTTCTCTTAAGACCCATTTTGTCTTCAATTTTAATTAAAATAGACAATTAAGTTTTTCTTGAGCTTCTATGAATTTGGTGCATTTTACTAAATTTTAGTAAATCTATCTACGGTTTTCTTTGATTTGATCAAGTATACAAACTTAATTCATTCTGCAGAACATGGTTTACAATGTTTTTGACTAATTTTATTTTTACAAGTATTGGATTTGGTTAGTGACTCAAAAATTTGCAATTGATGTCACATGGCAAAAATAAAATTTTAAGAAAGTCAAAATATTAGATCAAGTCAAATTATTATTATTATTATTATTCAGAAAACACCTCATGGGCGATGTTAAAAAAAAGTAAAATAAAAAATTAAATATAGTAAAATAAAATCTATTTTAATATGATTTGAGGAGTAGTTCTAGGATTTTTCTGAGACGGAAAGTCCGGACTTGAACTTTTATTTTGGACTTTTAAACAACTCTGATCCTTTCCAGCTCTTTTATTTCTGTGATTGTTCTTCTAGCTGTTTAAAATAAAGCGTTATCTTAAAGAAACAAACTTTCCTTTCGGTTGACTAAAGAAATATAAATTCATTCTAATTGTTTAGAAGAATGTCTTGCATTTAAAGCACACTGTCTGGAAGTAGCACAAAGATTTTTTTCCTTTGGAAATTCCACTAAGCACACAACATCAACAGTTTTGGGTAGAGCATTCTGATCGAGAATAGATAATCTACTTGACCCTTTCTTCATCTAAAGGCTTGCATTATGACTTTTAAATTTTTTAAACCAATCTTGTAATCTTCAAACTTTAAAGCACATTTTCACTTTCCACAAGACATAATAAACTAGTTACAGCTATTGCTAATTTTTCAAATGGTTTTTATTTGAAAAAATTTTTAGAATTAAATAAATAAAAGTGTAAGACATGTCATTTTGAATAGCAAATAATTCTGCTTAATCTAAAACTTGAAAGCTCGGCTAATTATTGATAAAAATTTCAAATCTATTTATGTAAACAAACTTAATATTTTTTTCTGAAAAATATTTTAATAATTACAACAAGATGCTTAGTTTTTAAAATTTTATTCATACCAAAAAATATTAATTTAATTTTTTTTTATTTCTTATTTTTTTCTAACCTTTTGCCTATGAGACTTGAACTTAATAAATAATAATAATAATAATACCAAAAAATATTCAAATTTAGATTTTTTTAAAAAAGGGCTCTAAAATATCCTGTATATTGTCTATTATAGTTGACTAATATCGTAGCTTTGAAATTTTGCTTTTTTAAAAATTTAGCCAAAATCTTATCTATGAAAAAAAAATTTAAAATATTTTTTAAAATAAAATTTATGAACATTTTGGTTTAAAAATTAGTTTTTAATTCTGTTAGCTTATTTTAAATTGTTTTAAGCATACACCCAAAGTTGATAGTCCGAACGCATATACCATTGGATCTGTCGGCTTTTGTGATCTAGACTGTGACTTTTTAGACTACACATATGTGCAGATAAACTCGAACGAGCTCTTACAACGAGTCAATCAGGAGATAATCGCGTTCAGTGAAGGTTTAAAAGCGGCCGAGTGTAATAAAATATCTCTTGAATTTTACACTAGGAAAAAACGCAACTGGCCACTAAATTTTCAATCAGAAAATATACCATGGGAAATTTGGACTATCAAAATTGAACTGATGCAACTATCGAACGAAAATGAGCGTCAAGTATTGCGTGAAAAGCTAAGTGATTTGTTAGGTGAAAAAGTTAGACAGATAATTGAAATCATGGACAAACCGGACTATACACCAAAAATTCAAAATCAAAGTCAACTCGACACAATATACGAATCAGACTTCAAAGACATTCAACCTTATTTATTTCGCATCTATTATTCTCTTGATGGAACGGTCAATCAAGTCTCAGTGGGCACAACTATGAAACGAATGCTTAAAGACGCCCTGTCATTTGGCTGAATTTTATTTTTAAAAAAAAAATTCGAATCTTATGTTGTTGCAGGCGAGAAAACTTAAACCGTTCTACGATACTTTTATATTTTCTTGTATCAAGTTCTTTAACAGTAAAATTAACTTTGTAAATAAACATTTTAACTTTTATCTTTTTTTTATATCAAAAATCAAAAACCTAGCAAAAAATTACCATTAGCCAGGTACTATAAGCTAAATAAGATTTTAAATTTACTCTTCTTCAAACATGTCTAGAAAAAAAATTTTCAAATTTGTTTCATTTTAAGATTAAATTGATTAGTTGATTTAGAATGAGCGAGGAATTGGTCAAAAATATTATCGATTCACTGTGCTGGAATTGCACAAAGAGAATTTTGCATTTTCAATTATTCACGTTGACCGCCTCTTGTCAAAGCACTAATTACAGCTGGGTTCAAAAATATATTGAGCAAAAAAAAATTGCCGAACTTAAAAGCACTGAATTCAAAGGTTGTGGTGTTTGCTTTGGTCTTTTAGAAAAGTACAGTCATCAGTCTTATTTAAAAGAAGTATTTTAGAGATTTTTTGTTTTTTTTTTTTTGTTGCATATTTTAATTTTCATACAGCTAGCCGATCAAGTTAACAATTGGGGAATACAATTCAAAGATTTTAGAATTTCGTTGACAACTTCAAATGCAATTACTCTAAGAGAAGTATTAAAAATTTAAAAAATATATTTATATACCATTTATTTTTTACTATTTATTTAGTCTTAAGAAATTCTTTCAACTGTTTTTTTTTTTAATTTAATTAAAATGATTTTGATCAATTTTTATCTATTTAATGGATTTTTCAAATTATTTTGTAATCAAAAAACATTAAAAAATTTTCAATGGGTGGTTTTTAGCCCCCTTCTGGCTACGCCATTGATTATGATATTCTCTAGATGAAACGATTGCTTCAAACAGAATTCTTTTTTCACTTATTTTTTTTCATAAATATTCGGTGCTAGATAAAATAACTAAAAAATAAAAAAAATAAAAAAGAATTCACTTATTAAAATTAGAAGAACGAAGCACTTAATTTTAGAGAGTGATTTCTTTTTTTTTAAATATTGAAATGTGGACAGAGTATTTTTGATAAGTTTTCAAATTTCTCTTTCCCAGTCAAGCAAAAATATATCATATATGAATGATATGATTTTTGGTTTAAAACCACAAGATTCTCACCATATTCTTTCAAAATATTTAGGAATATTTCAATGGCTTTAATTATTTTAGTTATGTAAAAAATTCAAAACGCTAGGTAAAAAGTTTAATTTGCTAGGTAGAAAAAAAACTAAGTTAAAAATTTTTTTTTTCAAGATAATATCCTGCTTTGTCAGTTTTAGTTAAACAAAACTTGACCGTAGAATATTAACTTATATTATTATTATTTTTCTAGGTAAAATAAAACATTTGCTAAGTAAAAAAAAACCGAAGCAGTTAAAAAAACGTAGTAATATAAAACAATAAAATAAAAAAATACTGCGTTTTTTTGTTTCATGAAAGCTTGCAATGCTTTGGCTGGATGACCACGTTTTCTTTTTTCGCCGATCGGAACATCTTTAGTAGCAGCTGGAACTTTATTATATTTAAATCGCATCGCTAGACCAACTAGATGTTTGCAAATAAAATTTTTCATATAATGTGGACAAGTGCATGATCCAGTTTTCCAATTACTATTTGAGCCATCATCTGGCGTTGTTATGCACCAAACTTTATAGTTAAGTGTTGAGTATCTCTGAAATGTATTCCATGCAAGATTGGAATGATTGATTGATAACTAAAAGAGATCTTCTATTAATTTACTTCCTTCCTGTTTAATATATCATTTTTATCAAACAACCTAGCACTTTGATTTTTTTACCTAGTATTATGAATTTTAACACTTAGAATTTAAAATTATTTATTTAGCATATATTAAATAGAATTTTTAAAAAGGTTTTTTTTTTACCTAGCAAAGTAAATTTATTACCTAGCATTTAAATCAATGCCTATTTCAATCATGAATACTTTGAAGCTTTCATCTCTGCTTCATTTTTGAATCATTTCGTCCAATGCATATGAAAATTTTTGGATTAATTCTCAGAAAATGCTAAAAATTGATCATGATATTTATTGGTTTTTAAATTTTTTTTTGCTAGAAGGATGAAGAATTGGCGCTTCGATTTTCATTTTTGTATAACTGATTGTGTAAACAGGGCATTCCTCTTTTTTTCGTTATTATAATTTGATCATGAGAAAATGCAGTTTTTCAAACAGTAATTTAAACTAACAAAATTAAAAGAACTGAATGGTTTTGTCTACAATACAGAAATAGCTGCGACACAATTTTCCCTTTATCTCAATATCATTTCCACAAATTTTGTTTTTAATCATATATTGCTGAATATGAAGAAAAATTACTTATTGTGTTTATTTTGAAAGCAATAATTGTTTAATTTTATTTAAGTTTTCCAATTTAGAATTCTCAAATTTGTTTTTTTTTTGTTTTGACAAATTCTTAAACACTAATTGTCTGTATTAACAGAAAAAGTCATAAAGTACCTTAAAAATGAGAAAAAAAAGAAAATCATAAATTAAATCAGTTTGCTAGGCAAATCAAATCATTTCATACTCTATTAACCAAAATTTATGAAACTAATAGTTTAAGAATAGAACTACATGAAGTTATTAATTTGTATAAATTTCGCTCAATTGTATATTCAGTATATCTGGACTTAAAAAAATAATATTTAATTGTATTACTCATTAATGATTCATCTATCAATTTAATGTGATTGAATTTTGATCAAAAATGCTTTTATGCTTATTTAAAATTTCACTGCAGATTCATTTTAGTTCAATTCAAAAGTTATTTTACACAATATTTTGACTTTTAAAATTTCAAATTTGAAAAAATTGCAAATATTCAATTCAAGACATTGCGCATTTGAAAATTTTGAGCAAAAAGAACTAGCTAAAAAATGATATAAAAATAAATAAATTCTCCTTTGCCTGGAATCTACAAATTCATTCAAATAACATTTATTTTATGAGTATTAAAATTAAAAAAAAAGTCAAATTACTCGTTTGGTGCTTCCAGTTTTAAATATATTTTTCTTTATTGGAAAAAAAAAATGAAGTGAAATATAACTCTATCTATTGTTATGTAAACATTTAAAATTAAAAATGTATTTTGTAAAAAATTTAATTAATTTAATAGAATTACTAATGTATGTAATAAATTTAAATTTTGGGAACTGTCCAAGTATAGTTAAAATAAGCTAAATAAGTCATTTGCTATTTCAATATTCAAACACACAGTATGCTTTTAATACACTTAAACTTAAGACATTCGAAATATCTTCTGGTAATTTGAAAGAAATTCTTTACTTCTTTCCTAAGTAGTATCTTGCTGTGACTTCTTATTTGAAAACCTTACTTTTAAAATAATAATTTAGATTCACTGACTTATTAAATAGCATAGTTTGCAGTATTTAATAAATACTTATTAAATTAATTAATATTTAATTAATACAATATTTTATGATTTTTTAAATAACTCCTTATTATCAATATTAAGAAATAATTAAAAATTTTTAATTTATTTATTTTTTTTCATTTTTAATTTAAAAGAAATTTATTCAATTACTTCTGGAAAGTATACCATCAAGTGAAATTTCATTGACTTTATACAATCCGAAATGTCAGTCTGTCAAAGAATTGTGGAAAATTTTAACATTCCATCCTTTAGAGCTGGTCATGGGAAAACCATATTTCCATAATGTAGAATTTTAACTTAAAATTCTTAATCACATTTTTAATTTTATTTTTAAGAGTTTATTTGATGTAAAAACAAAATTTACAGTTGATGACTCCTATTTGGAAGCTGATTTAAGACTTCTGTAATATTTTTTGGTGATCTTCTTTAGTAATTTAACTTTAATAAATAGAGACCATCGCCTTGTTCCTGTTATTGAAGGCAAGCAAAAAAAATTGTCAAAAAAAGCTAGGGTAATTTGAAAAAAAAAATAAAATTTATTTGTTTTTTTTCTAACATTTTGATTCTAACATCTCAGATTCAAAAAGAAATTCAGGAAGTTGGATTTACAAAAACTAATGTTGATCTTTTGATTAAAGAGAATAATTTGGAAAAAATGAAAAAATTTTACACTCTACCATTTAAACGATTGACTAGTTCATTTGAGCTTGATTGTGTGCATGATCCAATTTTTTTAGCAGGTCGATATCTTAAATTTTCTCGCACCTTATCTCAAACTGCTTGGATCATCGAAGGAGAACGTAAATTGACCACTTCAATTGAAGAAATAATGGGAAATTGCTTGAAAAAAGAACTTGGTGCCACAGAGTTTATTTTTACTTCATCAGGCCGTGAAGACATAGATGTAAAGTGTCTAGGTAAAGGTCGACCATTTACTCTCGAATTTATGGAACCCAAAAAAACAATTTTTGACTCACAAGAGCTGAAAAATTTTCAAAAAGTTTGTCTTATTCAAAAAAAAATTAAAATTTAATTTTATAAAATTTTATTGTTAAGATAATCAATGAATCTACCAACGAAATGGCTGTTAAAGATTTACAGTATATAACTAGGTATAATAAATAATCAAAGTCTTTTAATATTTATAAAGCTTTCGGTAAAAAAAGCTAAAATAATTAATATCCTCTTTCAAAAATTACAATCTTTTAATATCTGTTTATCTCTTAGATTATTTAAAATATCTTAAATAACGTAAATTTTCGATTTTTAAGGCATGTTCATGAAATAAAATTAAGACATTTCTTTTTATATCGAAGACTAGTTTAAAATTTTTAACCTGACATGAACTGAAAGTCGAAAACGCACTAAAATATGCTCAAAAAAGCTGGATTATCCAAATTAAGAACATGTCTTAAATCAAAAATTTTAATTAGTGTAACTTTATAAAAGAACATTTCATTATTGTGCATTATGTCATAAAAAGACATGTCTTAAAAATCAATATTCACGTTATTTACTTTTTAAATTTTTTTTTGAATTTTTCATTCTGGTAAAAGTCTGAAAATAGTGAAAGTTAAATCTGTACAAATTTGGCTGTAGTGCATTTTGCAAAGATTTTGTATATCATTTGAAAGCTTTAAATATTTATTCAACTTTGAATGTTAAAAAAAAATTACTTTAAATTATTTTTTTTGCTTGTGAAAAAAAAAATTACATGTTTTTTTAGCAAAATCTTAATTAGTCAGAAATATTATTTTATTTTTAAAGTGATTGAATTTTTTTTATACAAAAAAAATTAGTCTTTTAGACAAGGGCGCTAGCCAGTTGATTAGCCTTGAAATTAAAAAAAAATATTTAAAGTCAGATTTTAAATATAATAATTTTTGAGGCTGAAAGATGGCAAAATTTATATTGCTGTGATAGATAATTTTTGATGTATTTTTATTTTTATAGAGAAGAAACACGACTAATGAGAGAATCTCCTGAAAACAAGACAAAGTCTTACAGCGCTTTATGCTATTGCTATTCAAAATTAGATTCTGATGATATTGAAAAATTGAATTCATTAAAAAGAGTTGATTTATTACAACAAACACCAATTAGAGTTTTGCATAGAAGAACTGTAATGACTAGGGCAAGATACATTACTGATATTAGCGCTGATTTAATAGACGATCATCATTTTAGGATAAAAATGACAACTCAAGCTGGAACGTGAGCTATTTTAGCTAATTTGTATCAAAAAAAAATTCAAATTAATCATTTTTAAAGCTATGTTAAAGAATTTGTTCACGGAGATTTGGGACGAACAGAGCCAAGTTTGTGCACTATTTTGGGAAAAGAGTGTGATATACTCGAACTGGATGTTGAATCTGTTAATTGTGATTTTCCTCCTGAGATAAACTATGATGATTAATGAGTCTAGTTAATAAAAAATAAAAAATTCCAAATTTTGTTTTATTGGGTTTTTTTTTAAATAAAAAAATGAAATCTTGTTGTCAAAATTTAATAGATAAATTTGAGAATTTATTGATTGAGATGAAGAAACACATAGATTTTTCGGCTATTAATTGTAGCCAAAATTTAACCTATCTTATTACGAACAGAGAAAAAACAAACAATAATCAAAAAAGTATTTTTCATTTAAATTTAAAGTAAAGTAATCTAGTTTATTAGATATTTTATGTGATCTATTAGAACAGAAAAAAATGATCGAAAACAGTTTAGCTAAATTAAGACCTACTAAAGAGCCAGTGCCTTGGTCAGGTAAAAATAGAGTTTTTTAATTTTTTTTCCGAAAGTTGTCTAGAAAAGTTTAGTTCAAGATGATGTTCCCTTTTGGCTGGTGATGATGATCAGTTTTGCGATGCTAATGATTCCAATTACAATTGCTATAATCAGCAAAAAAATCAAAAAAATTAATTAATTTCTAATTTGTTTTATTTTTTAATATAATTAAAAAAAATATTTATAAAAATAATAAAATTATTCTGCTATATCTGCGTGTTGGAATTACTCAAAAATACGCCTGAATTTTATCATCCATTTCCAATCTAAGAGTATCGTTTCAAATTAGACCATAGAGTTTCCATCTCCTATTTTGTCCATAAGTTGTTTTATACCGGGTAGTGAAAACAAGGTGCCTATGAAAGGGATTCGACGCAAAAAACTCACAATAACTGGCAAAAATCCACTAAATACAAAATTTAGATTTTTATTTTAAATCAAAAATTTTTTGTTGTTACCCAAACAAGTAAATAAAACCGTAAAGTTCAATTAAAATTCCAATTAGTGGCCATCCTATTAGGACAATAAACACACCGCCAAAAAAGAACACAGATCCTTTGAGTTTTTGGGGTCCGAAAAAAAATTTAATTGTTCGTTCTAAACCTATGATAAGTGATATGCCGGATATGAACAAAATCTTTTTTTATTTAATTTTAAAATTAAGTATGAAAAACAAAAAAAAGATTCTTACATTGCCGATTGCCAATAGACCCTTATCAAACAACAATAGCATACCAAGGGTCAAAAAAAACACTCCAAAACCTGACAATCCAATACCGATTTCTAAATTTTAAAATCAATTTTAGGAAAATAAAGGCTAACTTATCGAAACATGCATACCTACTTTGTAAGTCTGTGAACGCGATCATTTTAATTTTTGATTATTAAAAAGTTTTAGATATTTTTTTTTATTTCTTATTCTTTTTAATAATGATGACGTTAATCGTATTTTTTTTTTAGTTTTGAAATATTAATTTCAATGTATTGACATTTTTTTATTAGTTGTCGGTATGAGTTTTTATTATAATGCAAAAAAAAGCTAACTTTTTTACTAGATATTTTATTAATTCAATTTTAAAAAATTTATGTCTGATTAAAATCCATTTAAAAGCTTGAAAAATTCATCAAATTTTGAATTTATTAAAATAGGCTAAAGCCTTTTTTTCTTCATAAATATATAATACAGTGGTTATTGCTAAAATGAAACGTTCCGTTCTTTTTTCAGGAATGGAATGAAAATGCATTCTTAAAAAAAACATCCTGATTCCATTCCCATTCAATCTATGCTGTTCCATCCAAATATATAGTTTATGCCGCTTTTGTGTTTTTTTAAAACTTTTCTATTTTTCAATAGTTTATTCTGGAATTTTAAACTTTTTCATTTTATTTTTTTACTAAATTATATCAATTTTCAACTCAATTTTCCTGAACTAGATTTGCTTTACATAAAAAAGTTTTAATAAAATACATGATCGCCATAAACTATAGATTAGGATGGAACAGCAAAGATGGAATGAGAGTGGAATCCGAATGCGTCTTTATTCCGTTCCTGAAAAAGAAAATTTTTGTAACATTTCAGTTTTATTTTAAAAAAAGTTTGTATTTTCTAAAAATGCATTGAATTTCAACAAATTTTCTCGTAAAGCCCAATGATCTTAGTGGAATAAATGCTAGACTAAATATGAATTATAATGGTTTATTGTTAAACATAGTTAGATTAATTTCCAAATGCATTTACGAGAGACTTGGACCCAAAATTTGATATTCGTTGTATCGAAATTCGGGCTCTGGGTTGTTGTCGTGGCCTAAAATTGTGTGAGCAAAAAATAAAGAAAAAAAATATTTTTTTAAAATTTAAATTATTTCTTCAAAAAAAAATGTGATCAAGAAAAAAATCTTGTGATCAAAAAAAGTTTAATGAATATTTTAATTAGTCATTTAACTGCTCAATAAAATAAATACAAAAAAAGAATAATGTGAATCAGAAAAAAAACTAAAATATTTTATTCTAATTTTTATTTTTTTCAAAAAAATGTTTTGTGAACAATGAGTTATATATATTAATTTAATATTTTAGTTTTTTTTTATCCTTTATGATGAGATTTTGTTCGTAATGTTGAATAATTTTTTCTTTAGTAGCAAGTATAGTTAAAATGGTAGATGAATTGACATTCTTATATTTAGCTATTTCTTTTTTTTTGAAGTTTTTTTTTGTTCCATGTGTTTTTTTATAGTATTTCCTTTGGTTTTAAAAATTTTTCCTTTTTTCCACACTGGTACAAAAGTATTTTTTTTCATTCTAAATTGGAATTTTTTTTATTGTATTTTTTTGTTTACTTTAGTACCCTTGGGCGTTAAGAAGCAGCTATTTATGCTCCTTTCTAACTTAAACGCTCAGGGTTTAATTAGTTAACTAATCCAGTGATATCGATAGAGATGTTGCTATATCAAAGAATTCGTGCAATCAGCGTAAGTTATTCGAATGTTTAACTGTATGCATTAAATTTTATTGAAAAATATTTTTTTTTACTGATTTTTGATCAAATTTGGCAATTAAGTTCAGAAAAAATTTTGAATGAATATTTCTAAAGCTTCTTTGAATTTATTAGTTTTTGGTTATATAGTTTTAGGATTTTGTGAAATTTAGTACAATAGAACAGAACAAATGTTAAAAATTCTTGTAACTTTTCTTTTAAAAGTCTTAGCATAATTAAAATTTGGATTAATTTGGCTAAAGTGCATTTTGCAGAGACTTGGTGCAACATTCAAAGTTGCCCTATTATGAACAATCTGGTAAAACTGCAATTTGACATAATTTAAATTTAGACAAATTTGGCTTTAGTGCATTTTGCAGAGATTTTGCACATCATTAGCAGACTTTGACTTTTGGTGCAATTAAGTATGTTGCAGTTTGTTGCGCTTACAGGACAAATTAAAAGCCTTCTGAAAAAAAGTTATTAGAACTTGTTATTAGAAGTTTCTAAAACCTGGTTTTAGAAAGATAAATTTTACTAATTGTGATTATATTACTGCATTTAAGGAATTGAATTTTTATGAGAAAAACATTTAAGTCAAATGTTGCTTTATAAACAAAAAAACACTTTGGATTATATTTTGTAGATATTTAATTATTTGAGTAACATGATCATTTTGAGAAATTTTATTTTTAAAAATATTTTATCATTGATAAAAAATTTAGTTTACACAAAATAATTAATCTTTAAACACGGCTAATGCAATAACTATAAGAAGCTATGTTTTTATCTTACAATAATCAGCAATAGAATAAATAATGTTATGACATAGACACTGAAAAATACAATGCTGTCGGAAAGTTCGCCTTGTTACGCAAGTCTTCCCGGACTTTATTTAAATGGAAAATATTTTTCAATTTAACTTTTTACAAGTTAATTAGTTCTAGTTAGAAAAAAATAAATAAAATCTTATAATTACTATTTCATGTTAAAATGATGTTAAAATCTATAAAATGAAATAAAACACTTGCGACAGTCATGTCTATGGAATTCTAAGTTTGATATTTATTCAATTTAGAAAATATTTAGAGGAAATTCATTTTATTTCCTTTTTTCGTTGTATAAAAATGTGAAATTTTTTTATTTTATATTAAAAAGATTAAATTTGTCTAGTAAAATCCTTGGACATTTTTAAGTCAAAATTTTATTTATAAATAATTGTTTGTGTTGTGGTTTCAATCACAATTTCCTTTAGAAAAAGTCTAGCCATGTTTAGACTTGACTGGTAATGCAAACATGCAACTTCTGTTTTTCTTATATATATCTTTATTTTCTCCTAATAAATAAACAAAAAAAGTTTTTTTAAATGAAATCGGCCCGAAGGTTCAACAACACACAAGTTTTTCATTTTTAAAACTCCAAACCGAAAGTGGCTAACAAACTCCAGGTAAAACCTCAATATTTGAAATCCTATCTAAAATAATAATATTGTAATTCTTCATTCAATTTTATTTGATAAAATACATTTTTAAATAAGAAGCTTAAGTCAAGTCAAGATTAAATTTTTAAATTTTGAAATCAGCTTCTGAAGTTTTTATTACAAATACAAAATGAATTATTTAATTCAACTGATTCAGATTCTAATTTGTGATTTCATAATTATTACAGCAAGATGGGTTCGAACAAGACTTTTAAAGGGGGCAGTTATTGTACATGTGAATGCGCAGCATTTTTTCACAGGTTTTTTTCTATTCTAGCTTGCAAAATTTGCTGTTAATTTTAAAACATTCAATTAGATATCCTCGTTCTCTTCTTTCTTTTAAGGTTATTAAACTAAACTTAATTAGCCTTCTCTCGTATGTAAGGTTCTTTACAGCCTCATATTGAGTGTATCTTATTTATGCGATTTTATCTCAGAATTTTATCAAACGAATCTACCCGTCTAGTTTTAAAATTTATATAAAAATATATAGGTTAAGGGGTTTGGAAAAAAGTAGATCCCGAAAAAGTTAAAAATGTCAAAATTTTTCCGATTTTTTTTGGAAAAAATTCTCAATTTCTTTTTTTTAATGATAACCATCTCAGAATATAGAGCATTTAATTCTCTATCAGAAAATGTGTCGATCGGGTAGATTCGTTTGATAAAATTTTGAGATAAAATCGCTTAAATAAGATATACTCAATATGAGGCTGTAAAGTATCAGACCCCTTATACATAATAAATTTTAGACCTTAGGTTTTCATATAGGTAGAATCTAAAAATGAGGTCAAAATCCATATCTGAAAATAGTGTGGAAGTTTTGCATCGCGCGTACTTAAAGAGGTTTTATTTTATGGAACAAATGATTCTGTAATATTTGGATTATTATTATTTCTTTTTATAAAATTTTATCTTAAAAAAAATTGATTAGATTTTTATTTTCGAAAATTTATTAAATTTTGTTTTTCATAAAAAATTATTTATTTTTAAGTTATTTACATTGAAAAAATTACATTAATTTGAATTCTTTTTTGACGATCAGATATGCTAATAGCTTTATTTCTTAAGCTTAATTATCTATTAATGGACATTAATTCAAACGAAGATTATTTTTTGTCAGTTAGCATTGTAATTTAATTTGAAATAAAATTCCTGTCAAGTTTTATAAATATTTTTAAAATCAGAATTGAATAATTACATTGTTCGGATGTAATTTTAATTTAGTTAAACAACTTTTAATCTCTTTACCTACTTTTTCTTGACTTGAGTTAAAATATCATTAAGTCACTTAATGTCTTAGAATCTTAAAAAAAAACACGAATTGAGGCGCTAATTTTCAAGCTAATACTATATACAATTATCAATAAAATATTAATTTCATTCAATTATTTTACTTCATTTTCAATTTTTTGGTTTATTTAGTATTCCTTAAAATATTAATATAGAACACTTGTTAATTTTGTCTTAGTGTGAACTAAGTAGTAACAAAAATTGTCTTTCTGCAATAAAATTGTTTGGTTTTTTTTTTTAATTTATTTTTATGACTTGTTGATTTATTTATTTATTTCAGAAAACTTCTCTTGGGTTATGTAAAAAAAAGAGAAATCACAAAATAAACTTAAAAATGAATAATTTGTAAATAAAATAAAAATATGAGAAGGATAGTTTATGTGTCTATTATCAATTAGTTTGTATTATTTAAAAGAGATTATTTAAATTTAACATGCTTTTGATATAAGTATTTTAATTTGAATAGTATAAGTTAATTAGTAAGATTAATAAATTTACAATTTTTAAATCCTTTATCATATATTTAAACTCAAAGTATAAATTTTTTTCTACTTATAACACCAAATCTAAATATCTATCAAAATCTAAACATTATCATAACATAAGAAAGAATAAATTAACTTAGTAAATAAATAAATAAATAATAAATAAATTAACTTATTACCACATTCTGTATTAAACATTTTTATTAGAGTTTTAACAATCAATTTATATACGTAATATTTAGTCAATTTTCTTTTAATTTTTATATCTTTTTATCCTGGATTTTCAAAAATTATACTCAAGGATGATCTTGTAGTGATAACAAATACAGAAGCTAATGCTGGAGGTTTTCTGAAGGTGACAGAAAAAGCATTAATATATTCCACACTTGTAGTTTAATAAGAATCCTAAAAATACACTATCCTGATATAAAAACAAATGACTAACTATAAAAAATAACAAATTCGGAATCAACGAGCCTGTGCATAAAGAACAAAAGATTACGGTGATTAGGACACATACTTAGAATGAAAGAAAATGCAAGGCAAGTGAAAGCTACAAAGACCACCGATGACTTAGACGGCAGCAACTATGAAAAGCTCATTGAAATAGGAATGACATAGGATGAAGCAAGGATTATGGCAAAAGATCGACTTGAGTGGAAATAAAAAGTAATGACCATATGTTCCACTAGGATCGTATAAGGAAGAAAAAAAATACGAATGCAGACTAAAAAAAAAGGGTTTTTATCGTTAAGTCTGTGGAAATTAGTCTCTCAAACTTTTTTTTCACTAAACAAAATATTTACTGAATAGAAATTTTTAGTTCAAATATAATAGCTTTAATGCAACTCAATTAAAAATATCTTAGAGAAATAATTCAATTTATACTTAAAAAGTTAAATTAAAAATTTTGAATTTGTCAACAAAATCTAGCTTGTTTTAAAAAAATCATTGCTGATACTAAATCTGATTTTAATTAAGATTCGAATTTGATTAGCTGTAAGTACCTCAAAAAAATTATGGTAAATAGCTTGACATATGTGTTTTGTCATGTTATTCAGGATTTGAAAAAAAATTCATAAGAATGAGAGATTTTATTTTCTTCTAATTTACAATTTCGTATTTCTTTTAAAATTTCCAAATTTTTATAAATTGAATTTTTTCAAAAAAGAGTGAAAAGAAATATTATTTTCAAAAAGGAAGTAAATTATTTCTAAAAAAAAAATAGAGAGGTCTGGATTCGGAACATGTTCTAATTAATTAAAAACTCCCAAATAGGAATTTCCTTGTATTATTCGAAATTATCATTTTTGATTGATTAACAAAACTTATTGTCTTTAAAGCAATATCACTAGACTGTCCTAGCTCTTGAGCAAGTCTGAAATCATGCATACCAAGACTTGACTCATTATTTTTTTAAATTATTTCTAATCTAATTTTGAAGTTATTTTTTTACATATTTTTTTCTTTAAAATGTCATTTTGATATTTTTTTCTGTTTTTCTTCTAATAAATGCTCATGTTATATCAATCAATTGTTTCTCAATTTTTTTTTAAAAATTGCATTAATATTTTTTTTAGTTCAAAATTTAGCCAAGTTGAATAGATTTATTTTAAATTTTGATATTTGAAACTTGACAAACAAGTTAAAGACGTCATTAGTGTAGAAAATTTAAAATTTAAGTTTAAAAATCTGAAAAGATAAATGCAAAAAATCGATAATTTACAAAACCTGACGCAGCACATTAAGTCAATTTAACAGATGCATTTAAATCCTTTTAGTTAAATTAGGTAAAATTTTGTGTATAATAAAATGATAAACATTTAAAGCTTACCAAACTCAAACAATTAATAGTTTTAAAAGCTTAAAAAAGTGATAATGAATATTAAGCTTATTTAATGATTTGATTTTTTAGATATTAGCGCAAAAAGCATATATGAAATTTACCATTGATATCAACGTCAAAGATAATGAAGATTAATTCTAAATAAAGATTTTTTTGAGAAAAATTTTCAAGCATATTAAAACAATCTCAAACAGTCAAATTAGCTTTGAATTAAATTTTTTTTTTCGAGTGCAATTAGTACGCATTTCAGCAAAAAAATAAACCCAAAATAAACTTTTTCTTCTTATTTGTATGAACTATACTTATTTTTAATTTTTTATTTTTAGAAGTTTTTTTTGGTTGTATCTATATTAAGCCTCTATTATGTGAATTTTCTAATTTTAGAATCAAAAATTTTCAAACATGAGGGCTGAAAAGAGCCGCTCGAAACTTCCCGGAGTAAAATCTCCAAAGTAATTTTCAAATAAATAAAATAAATAGTACTAATGAAAAAAATTCTTATTTACGTTCTAAACACGTTTAAGCTTGAAAGCTTAACTAATGCTTTAGATTTTTGTTTTACATCCTCTATTTAACACGAATATATTTTTCCTTTTAATTAATTTATTTCTAAAGAATAATTTTAAAAGAAAAATGTATGAAATTTCTAGCATGAATAACCCAAATTAAAAAGTAATTACATAGAAAATTTTTTATAAGAATTTCAGGTAATTAGAAATTAAAATTATTCAAATAATCTTCAAAAAAAATTAAGAAAATAGTTCATCTTGAAGACAAACTACTACTAAAACTAATTGCAAGTCTAAATAAAGTAAAATTCAATATTAAGATTTTTTTGTATCATTTCAAAAACCAATTTTATAACTTTCTAAAATTTTTAGTTAGTTTATTTGTATTATCAAAGCTTATTTGAAGGAAGTTGGATTTAGAGCCCATTTAAAATCAAAATTAAGATCATTTATTCAATTTAAAAAATGAATTTTATTCAAAATGCACATTCAAGCTCCTAAACATTGTTCTTCTAGTAAACAAGACAGAATTAGAGATGCTGTTCCTCGGCAAAATAGAATGTTGATCTATATAATCAAACAAATTGTAATCCTAACATTTCAACTGAGAAAGATTATTGTCAATTAGTTCGTATGGGAAATGGTAGACTTCACCATCGTTTATTGCTAGCGCAATTGAGATTTGTCTAGTGAAAAAAGATCAAATCTGTTGAAAAATCTAAAATAACTAAATCTCAAAAAAAATTTAGAAAAAATTTTTATCATCAAATTTTTTCTCTAAAAAGCTGGATCTCACCCAATGCATTTTTCCAGATTTAAATTCATTTACTAATTATTTTTTTATTTTTTCGTCACGAACAATAGTTTACCTAGATTTCAAACATCAGTTGAAGTATTTACAAAAGAAAAACCATATTTTTATTAATTTTCTAAAACAAAAATAATTATTTAAAAATCAAATTTGTTTTTTTTAGAATTTATTTAATAAATGTTAAATCAGATAGATAGTAAACCAAAGTTGAATTTTTGATCAAGTTTCATCATAAAATATGCTATACCAAGACCACTAAAGTCTTGCAGAACAATCGGTCTGCTGAAGCTCTTATTATTATTACTATTATTTTTATTTTTTTTTATTATAATAATATGACCATATTATAATGAATATGGTCATTCTTATATTAGTCGAAATTAAAAAAAAAAAGAACTAAAATTCATTCCAAATTACCGGGGTTTAAAGCTAAACTATAATTTTAATGAGAATAATAAAAATTTATTTTTATCTAAATATAATTATTTTACTTTTATCAATACTTTTTATTCACTACTTTATATTTTCTATAGCCAATTGTAATATATTCTCTATATTCAGTTGAAAATTATAAAATTCTATTCATAATTATGATCTAAAGAATGTAGAATGAAAAGAAGGTTTACGCCGTCTTGAACTGCCTGGGGTCTGAGCCTTACTTATTTTAAATGAAAAAAAATCTAGAAAAAATTCTATCTTAAAACAAGGCTTTTAGTAGACAAATGATTTCTGATCTAGCAATAGACTTAAGAGTTTTTAAATTTTTTAATTTATTGTTGTAAGTTGTTAGAACAAAATTAATTTTTGTATTTTCGTTTATTAGTCAATTTTATAATTGTGATATAAAAAAAAGTTAACACAACTAGCATTTATTCTAGTCTTGACACATATTATAAAATAAATACATCACGTCTAAGTGCATTATTTTAAATAATTTTCAAAGATATCTTAATTATTTTTTCTCTAATTTTTTGAAACCCTAAGAGAAAATTTTTCTCAAATTATTGAGCAATTTTTTCTGGCTAAAAAATCTATATTCGAAATTTGTTTTAGCAGATGCATAGTGAATAACAAAATTCTTTACACAGATCCTAAAAAAAATATAATTAATTTTCTCATTAAATAATTGAATTTTTTTATTGTTTTATTTTTCTTAATTTTTAAATAAGCCTGTAAAATTTTTCATTTAGTTTTATTAAAAATTTTTATTTAAAGTCGGTTAAAATGAAAATGTCTGTTTAATTAAAAGTAAAAATTGATTTTTTTTTCTAAAAATTCAAACAATTAAAAAAGCGTGAAATTAAATAATTTTATTCTATTTACAATTGCCTGAGACTCTAACTGATAGCTAACTAGATTTGAAATGACATTTTCAGTCAACTTTTTGTGGCAAGTAATTTTATTTTACTGATGGAATAAAAAAATCAAAATTTTCAAGATTTCTTACATGCTCAATTTATATTTTGTTTGCTTTTTTTTTACTCATCAATCTAAATTCATCATAATTTAATTTATTTTTGATTTGAATAAAAAAAAAACACCAACACCAAGCGACTTTTAATTTCAATAGATTTTTTTACATTAAATTATTTACAAACCTATGTTGTTAAACAAAATTGATAAAAATACTAATTTTTCATGTAAAAATTTGATGGTTTTTAAGATATTTAAAAAAAAATCTTATCAACCAGAGATTAAGAAAAAAAAACTCCTTTATTTAATATATTTATATTTTATTTTAATTAAATAAATAAATTTCATTTCAAATCTATTTATATATTTATATATATATATATTAAGCATTTAGACCGGATTTAGCAATGATTGACACATTACGTATTAGATCATTAGCTTTATGAAAATGAGAGAATATTTTAACCATGAGAGCTTGCTTCAACCGATCGATAAAAGCATAAAAACAAATAATTTACGGGAAAAGGAAAATTTTAAAAAATCAATAGATCATTTATCAGGATATCACGGCCAGCGATTAAGCTCATACCATTACCAAGGTCCATCTAGATCAAAGACTGCTGAGGTGCTCAACTTCAAATTAAATGACTTGAAAAGTCAGAATAAAACCCTAATTAGAAATTTATACGCACAGATAAATTCCAATTCGAACAAGATTAATCTTTTTTATATACCGTCGGTGCCAAACAATTCCAGCATTAGAGATCAGCTTTTGTACAACGACGTTTATGGTCGGCTAAATTTAGTACCATTAACATCCTTAATAGATAAAAGCTCCAACGCAGATGCGTTTATGAATAATTTCTACTTGAGCGCAATTAACCTGGAAACTAATCTGAACAGACAAAGTAAAATTTTATCTATTATTTTGGAAATTTTTTTCATATGTTACTTTCCAAACGAAAAATTTGAAATTAAGCTTTACTAATAAACATTTTTGATTAAACGGAAACTATTTTCTAATTGAATAAAATAAGTGCTCATTTATCGATAGTTTTTTTTTATATTTACCTATTCTAGAAATCTTCATAAACTCTTTTATTTATTTCATTAATATAATTTGCATTAATAGCTTTTTTGATACTTTTCAAAAAATTTTTTTTAGAAATTTTTTTTTCAAATTTGGTATTTTTTTGTTGATTTTTCAGAAAAAAAATTTTAAAGTCTATCAAGTAAATAAACAGGAAAAAAAAATAATAATGAGCTATTTTTTTAATACTAATGTGTCTAATTGAATTACGCTGTTAAATTCAAAATAAAATTCAATTTGAGTTGGTTGCAAGAAAGCTTAAATATCCAATTTTAATTCAAAAAATTAAGACTGTTAATCTTTATCTTAAATAAATAAAAATAACTAGATTAAGTGCTCAAGTTAGAAAAAAGTTAAATTTTAAAAATAAAATCTAAACCCAAATTTTGAATATTTTTTTAATTTGTCGTTTTATTATATAAAAATTTTTAGTGTCAGAATTAACATTTAAGCCAAGATAAGCAATTCATTAAAAAATTTGGGAAAATCCTGTTTTTTTATTACAGGGCAAACAAGCGTTTTGATCTAGTTTAAATATTAAAATTAATCAGGATCTTATTTTTTTATCAAATCATTTAAAAAATATGTAAGATCATTTTACAAAAATTGAGAAAAATTATCCAAAAAAAAAAACATTTTTTTTATAATAAATAAATAAGCTTGTGTATATTTGGTTTTTTCGTGCCAAAAAAAAAATTAATTTTTTTAATAACTTGAAATTAAATAAAAATTTTATCCATAGACATGAAGAAAATAATTTTTAACATTTCATTTAAACTATTTTAGACTTTCTCACTAGTGTCGAACAGTAGATTTAACAATAAATGTTTGTAGTCCCAATCCAAGGTGCTCTAAAAATTTTCAATAAGTTTATAAAAATTAATGACAGAATTTAAAAGAGAATTTTTCTTGAAATTACACATTGAATTTTAAATCTTGAATTTTTTTAATTAAAAAATATTCTTAATATTAAACTTCTCCGCTATTTTAGAAATCGTGACTAATTAAAAATTAGTGAAAATTTTTTTAATTCTAAATTAAAACTTAATTGTAAAATTCTTGAATCGATCGAACCCAGCTCTTCTATTTTTGCCATTGTTCTTCTAATTCTTGAATTTAGCTTTAGCTTTTTTAATCGTTCTCTTTTCTCAACTGACTGAACTTGTCAGATGAATCCAAGCATTGATTTCTGTTATCATAATATCGAAAATAGATTCCCTTCTCATTATAAGTATTTGTCCATATCAAAAACCAAATAGAATAAATAAAAACTGTTCATCTAGAGGATTTTTTGAGTATCACCATTATTCAATTTTTAAACAAATCTTTAACCCTTTTTACTTAAAGCACACTTTCACCATTTACTTGACATTTTACTGATGTTGTTCATAAGCTTTTTTTTAAATAATGAAGTAACAATAACAAAATCATTATAGAATTTTTTTTAGAATCAAATGAACAAAGAGTTAAATATATCATTTTAAAAAGTTTCCAATTCTCTTTATTGGCTTAAAGTTTTCAAAAATATCCAATTTTTTAAAAAACGCAAAATTTAATGACTCAGCATAACATTTTTAATCATCTAATTGCAGCAAAACCCACAGTGCAGCTATTATTATATTATATAACAAAAGCTTATCGTTGTTCTTAAGATTTATTGAAATTTAATAGTTCAAATAAAAGTTTCAAGTTTCAGCCCTTTTTGGTAAAATTAGTATTTTATTCATGTCAAAATAAATACTTAAATTAAGAGTAAAAAGCTGCTAAAATTTAAGCTAATTACAAAATTAAATGCTTTAATTTAGATTAACTTTCCTGCTTAATTTTACTAAACGTATAAATTTAATCAGATTGAGCTCTTAGCTAAATTATTTTAAGGTAAAAATTGAAAGCAAGAATCAAAAGGAAGAAATCAAATCAATTTAATTAAAAATGTTAGAAAACTATTTGTGAAGAATAAATTTGTTAAATAATGAACACTTAATAGTGAGAAAAAATGGGGAAGTTTTTATTTTCTATTTATTTTTTTTTAAATATGAGTAATAAAAGCCTGAAAATGGCTTAGGGAAATTAATTGTGCATGTTTTTGGCAAATTTTAATTTCATTTATTATTTTTTCGCCTATATATTATGCAAATAGAAACTTATTTATAACTTTATTTTTATGTATATTTTGGTAATAGATTTTCCAACTATAATCGAAAAGATTTGCTGAAATTTGTAAAAAAATTAATAACAAAAATAAAGTGGTCTTAATATTAATTAATAACTTAAAAATTTAAAAAAAAGCTAAATCCTTAAGTTTAAAGCATAATAAAATTATTTTAAAATATTAGCTAGGTGATTATCTTGGATAGTTTGGAATAACTATTAACCAACCTTTCAATTTTGATAATTAAACGAAAAGAGACAAAAAATTTGAAACCAAGAATTGAAATCACTATTTTTTTATCAAATGAAAGAATAAAATAGGTTTAAGTAAATCACAAATAGATTGTAATAATTTATTGATTATTGTCTAAAAATTTGATTTTTAAAAATTCAAAAAATCCAAGAATTTATTAACAAAATTTTCATATAAAATAAAAAAATATCAATTGATTGATTAAAGCTCTTGAAGTAAGATTTTTTCAATTTTACTCTTTTAAAATAAAATATGTCAATTAGAAAAATAATCCTTACAGTATCAACTTCAAGTCAATTCTTAACCGTTTAATTATTTTTCTTATGCTAACTTAGAAAATAAAAATTTAAAGCTGAGTAGTAATTTGGAGTAACAAAAGTGATTAAATTAAAATTTATCAATAAAATTTTTTTTAAAGGAGTATATACATGTGATTTTAGATTGATCCCGTAATAAAATTCGTTTTTTTTTTTACTTAAAATAGCTTTTCTTTCAAAAAGTGAATTGTAAGGCAATATTTATTATAAATTCTTTCTTATTTTTTAATATAAATAGAGAAATTTATTCTAGCACTTTTTCCGAAAATTAAATTTCTAATCGAAATTGAATTTTAAAAAACAAACATATTGTAATTTTTTCTTTATTAATTGATTAATTGAGTGAAAAATATAAATTTAAGCAAATAAACAGATTAAATAAGTTAGAAATTTGAATTGTTTGAAAAAATTTTTAAAATATTTTTTCACCAGACATTAACAAATATGTTTAAAAACCAAGTGAAAATTTATTTTGAATTTACATATTTCTAAAAACATAATATTTTCCTCTTTCCTGCTTTACTTAAATCTCATTTTCTATATTTTTTTTAAATATTATTTGGATAATTTTAAAAATTTTAATATTGTTGATTAAATTAAATTTTTCGAAAATTACTCAAAATTTTTTAAATTATTTTTTATGTTATATTACTATTAATCATTTTAATGTATTTAGAAGTTTGACTGAAATATAGATTTTTAAAAATATTTAGAAAAAATTAAAATAGAATTAGTCTATTGTTATCAAAAATTCCAGTGAAATTAGGAAAATATGCTTTTTGAATTTAATATTTCTAGAAACACATTTTTTTTTAATATTATTGTGATCCAAGTCGAATTTTCCGTTTAGTGCAATATCAAACTTTTAATTTTTTGTCCAATGCTAAGGATTTTTTAAGAATTCTATTAAAGAAAAACTTTTAATTAATTATATTTCAAATGCAAATATGTAAAAATTATAGTTTATTTCAGTTAATTAAGAACAACAAACTCAAATTTCTGTAAAAAATGTAGTAATTTTAGATTTTTTTCACTAGAAATAGCTGTTTCATCTATGTCATTGGATTTCAATCTCTTGAATCACTAAAATTAGTGCTACATTTTTTGATACAAATACCATTTACTAAAAACTATTTTGTAAAAATCACTTGAAATTTTTTAAGCACCTCTTTAGACAAATTTATATTTGATTGCATGTGAAGGCTGTAAAAAAAAATATTTACTGAATAAATTAAGGTAAAAATATCAAAGTAAAAATAATTAAAAAAATATCTTTTAAGATTTTATTTATATAATAACAAAAATAAGAGATTAAATTTAATATTTAATAAAAGTTTTATATTTTTTTTAAGGGATACATTGACTAATAAAATATAAACAAAAATTTTTAATTATTAGAAATAAATTAAAAAAAGTTTTTCTTGTCAAGTTGATCACCTTTGGTCATTTAAAATCAAAACTTAAGCAAACATGTTTTTCGTGATCATGAATTTTTTGAAATTTTAGAGCTTGTTTAATAATTCACACTTTAAATTGCAAAAGAAATCAAACTAGTATGAAAAAGCTTAATCAAAACTCATTAATTTTGATGGTTTATAAAATATTAAAAAAGTATGATTAAACATTTAAATATTGAATTTATTATCGTTTTTAACCAGGTAATTGAGTTCTATTAGCAAACTAAAATAAATTCGAACAAACTCAATGTCTTTTAACAGATTCAACGAAAACTTAGGATCCATCCAACTTAGGTTACGAAAATTTTGTTTTTTAGACTATCTAAAATTCCGAACTATCAGCATACTTTAGGCTAAAGTATGCTGTTAGTTTTTAGATAATTTTTTTATTGATATTTTTTTAAAATAAATAATTATATCTTTGTGCTTTGAATAAATTATTTTTTAATTTTTATATATTCAAAGAAATATTTTAAAATTCGTAATCTCTTTGCATTGATTTTTAACTTACTTTACTATTTACTTTCTGAATTCTAAAAAGTTTAAGATTTTATCATTCATTATTTTATCATGATTAAGAATTAATTCTTTTTTTATAATGTAATTTATTTATACGGTAAAAGCTTTAAAACATGTTTTGATTCCTATTTTATTTTCATTTTGATATAACATTACTCTCATGCTTTAAATTGACTCTTTCTAATGCATGACTTTATAATAATTTTAAAAACAATGAAGTGATTATATTCATTAGCTTAATTTCATTAATATTTGCGGATTTAGATGTGAACCTTAGTCTTGGTCAACAGTAAAAAAAATTCCATTAAAAATTCAAGCAGGGGTGGAAAATTGGTTTATGGAATATTTTCGATCTCAAAACTGGCTCAATATTAAAAAAAATGAATATAAAAAATCATTTATAAAAATTTAAAAAAATTTTGTTGGATTTGATACCTAGAAACTTAATTTCTTTTTGGTTTTCTATTTTGTTTTCATTAATTTTTATGTAAATAATTATCACTTTCTTTCTTGCACTTAGAGAAGACTCGTGAACATGACTTCTCCACTGATATTTTCATTTTCCACTTAATTAGCCATTTTTCTAGTTCATTGGTGTATTTATTTATCTTATTTTCAAGGACAGTGTTTGTTTTTTAATTTGTTAAATCTGTATCGAGCTAATGCTCATTCAGAATGAATATGAAAATTTATAAAAATAGAAAATTAAATAAAAAGAAATTTAAAAACGATATGTTGAAAAAGAAAGACAACAAAAAAATTTCTATACAAGAGAAAATCTAATTCTAAATATTTTTTCTTTTAATTACGTTAATTAAAATACCTATTTCTTTACTTTTTTTTGCCCGCTTTTGACCAACTCAAATCGAACTAGGAGTCCAGATGAGCAGACCGTCAGCGGTGGAATAATAAATAATAAAAGACTTAAATATCTTAAAACTTATCTGTTTTTACAATTAAATTAATGAGCTTAATTTTTTTAACTTTAATGAGTAAATAGATAATTTAATAATATTGAGCTAAAAATCAGTAATTTAACGAACTAATTTATCTTTTTTTTTTTTTTTTTTTTTTTTAATTTTTTGCCCTATGAGGCTTGAACTTAATAAATAATAAAATAATTAATTTATGAGAAGAGAATATACTTAATACAGTAATATTATGCTCTTTGTTTTTTCAATTAATTAATTTGTAAAAATAAGTGAATCAATCTAAGTGTTCATGTCATAAAAGACCGATTAAAATCTAATTTTATTTAATTATATAAAATACTTATTAAAAATTAAAAATAAAAATAAATTAAATTTTTATTAATCTTTAAAGGTTTTTATGATAGTGTCCGCATGCCACGCTTACTCACCAGTGAAGTATTGCTGATAGCGTTTGTAATAAGCCTATGGCTGATATCCATTCTCATTTGCCTCAAACGCTATTCTTTATTCATCTGCTTTCATAAACGAGATGTACCATTTTATAACTCGAGTTTAATTAATGTATCAACCAAAATAGCCAGTGATAAGTACTCATCTCGTCCACAAAGTCCATCTAATCATCAGCTCTTAAACGAGAGCAATATGACCAAAGAAGAGTGTGACATGTGTTCAAGAGTTCATGTTAGCAATGCAACAATGAACAAATCTTTAACTCAAAGCACAAAATTTAATTATGATCAAGCTGGATGCAAAAATTGCAAACGGATACGACCCAATGAATGCTACAAGTCCTTGTCAAACGGATACTTTAACTTTTCTAGTAATAAATCTATACATAAGAATTTTTCATTTCATTCAAATAGGACTCAGTTTTTGTGCAGATGTGGAAAATTAGACTGCTATTGTAGCAATGGAATGATATGTGAATTAAACAAAAACAGCTCGAGCATGTTGAACAAGGTTGGTAGAAAAAAAAATCCTAGAGAAAGCTTGACATCCAGGCGTGAGTTAATTAAAAGCAAGCATTTTAATTTGATGTCTTTGGATGAAAATGCTTTGTACAGATTGAACCGAATATCGCATTTGAACTCGACTATACACGAAAGTTCAATGGATGCGCCCGAAACTGAGCCTAAAGAGACAAAATATGAGAAAAAGCTGTCAGTTTTGGCCAAAGAGCCTGTACATGCTAATTTTATATCTTTGCGCTCAGGCTCTGAATCGGTCAATAGTTGGATCAAACCGGGACGCAGCTATGACTATTCGGATTGCAACGACCTCGATTCAGTCTCTTCGTCGCAATTTTTAAAACTTCCATCGCAAGCCGTTTTGCCCACTAGTCAAAGACCTATTAATCCAATATCGTCACTTAGACGCCACATGTTTGCCAATTCAAAGCGGTGTGCACATACCACTTTTGGGATGGATTCGGCCACCAATGAGTACAGCGTTGACTTCGGCAAGTCAATGTCAATTTCTTCGAATAATCAGTCAGTGATTCCGGCCATTGTTGACGAACAGCACTCGAAGTCAAATGAAACGAGTGTGCAGGTCGTTAACGAATGTAATGATCCAAATTTGTTGAATCCCACTTGGATACCTTTGATTGTTAGACGAACTTTGCTTGAAATGCATGAGAGAGCTGTATTGAGCAAGTCAGATTCAAACATAAAATACAAGTATAGATCGTCTAATCATTTGTTGCATTCGACAAACAAAAAGCTCAAGTCCAATCGGAAGAAAAAGTCGCTTAGTTTGCAAAACTCGCAAGATAAGTCGACTTTTTATTCGACTAGTCCATCGAATAATAGATCATCGGGAAGCAGCTATCTGAATAGTTTTTATGAAGAGCTAAGAAACAGGTTCTTTCAGCCGAATGAGATTAAGGCTGCTAATGAAAAACGTGTACAAAATTTGGTTAATGAAGAGCTAAACGATAAAATGAAAAAATCTGGTTCCAATTCTAACACAATGTCGACCGATGTAAGCACCGTTTTTTTCAAATTTGATTCTAAATTAAATTCGTTAGATACACAGCATTCTGTTATCCAGAACGATAAGTGTTCAGATCAAAAATTGGATGAACAAAATTTAATTTTTAAAACCGAAATTAATTAAAATTTATAAAAAATATTTTTATCATTTTTTTTTCTATATTTTATTTTTTAAATAAATTTTTGATATTTTTTTAATATATTTTTATTTTTTTCCTGGTTCAATAGATTTAAAACAACCATTTTTTAAAGGGTATAAGAATAGAAAGGGTAAGTTGAGAGCTATTTTTTCTAATTAAAGCCAATGTAGCATAAATTCGTATATACACTTTTGTATTCATCGCCTTAAATTACATAAGGCTATCAATTTTTTGTAAGTTTGATAGTCTAGATCATGGTTTTGTGAAAACTGGTTCAAAATATAAAAATGGAACAGAAAGTAATACTAAAAAAGCTTTCAAAATAAATACAAATGAATAAATATTGTTATAATTTATTCGTTTTATCCTCTTGTTTTCATTCGTTACATTCTTAAGACAAACACTAGCACTTAGGAAAGAATGAGGGTTTCTTTGGACCCTTTTTCAAAACCTAAAAGTTCAATATTTTAAATTAACAGGTTTAAACCGGTATTTGTTACCAATTGTGGCCAAAAGCGTAGTCATGAGGAGCTATAGATTGCTCAATAAATATCAACTCCATCAGTTTTATAATTTTGAATTGTAACGATAGGATAGTATAAGCAAAACTGTGGGTATAGATGAGTCCCATTAACCTCATTTTTATCCGAGGATACATGCCAAAAATGTATCCAGGTATTTTAACGAAAACCTTCTCCATTTTTTTTAACTTAAGATTTAATATTTTGTGCTATTATAATTTAAAAATCAAAGTTTATTTATACAGGCTTAGGAAAAATTATTAAAAAAATTAAAAGAAACTTATTTGTTTAAGTTTCTTTTAATTTATGATGAACAATCATCATATATTTAAAATTTCAAAGTACCACAGTTCTTTATTATTGATAATTAAACATTTATATTAAATAACAATACTTGATTGTTTGAAAGAAGTGCTTTTAATAAATCTTGAAACAGTAAAATTTTTGAAAAAATCTTGTTTTTGATGAAATTTTAAATTTTTTTCAATTTCAATTTTCAAAAAATTTAAAAAATCTGATATGAATTTATCAATGTTTTTTTGTTTTCAAAATAACAGATAATTTAATATTTTGTAAAAATTGTAATTTTTATTAAATTAAATAAATGAAGTGTAATCAGTCGATTACGATAAGGGCAATAGCCTGTTGATTAACCTTGAAAATTGAAAAAAAATCTTGTTTTTGATGAACGAACAATTTACAAAAAACAAGAAGCAAGAACAGATCGAACAAAAACGGATCAACTTTTTAAAGAGTTTATACTAAAAGGATATGAGAAATTTGATCAATTTTTTTACCTGGACAACAACGAGCTAAGAATGAAATTGAGCGACAATGATAATGGTAATATCAATTTACCTATTCCAACGAATAAAGACCAACGATTATGTAACATTTTGTTAAATTCATTTTTAACACTAGAAGCACCAAACGAGTCAAAATGTCTCGTTTTAAAATTTTTTAAATCCTCGTATCTTTTGAATGGATTTTTGAAATAAATATATCTTTTTTGATTTATGTAGATTTTAAAATTTTCTTTAAAAATAATATTACTTAATAAAATTGCTATAGTTTTTATTATTAAATAATTTCAAATTAAAAAAACGTGAAAAAATGCTTGGTGCTTCTAGTGTTAAAAGAAACTGATTAATACATTTAACATTTTATATCTTTTTGCTATTTCTTAGTTAGTGTTTTTTACCAGCATTTTTATTTTTTTTATATTTTGCAACATAGAATAATTAAAATTAATAAAATTTATTTATTTTTTTCAAATTTGTATACCCACCTGTATCCTCTATTTAACCCCACATGTATCCTGAGATACATGTATGTATTCGAGAATACATATATTTTATTTGCAAAGCAATATGGTATTATGAAATAGTGATGGGTCTTAACTTAACTAATTCAGTATGTTGGAAAAATTTAGAAATTAATTATTTTATTTATCTAATTTTTTTAATATATTGAATTTTACAAATATTAGAGTGCAAAAGAAAAAAAATAAAAGCACTAATTTGA